>JAVQJF010014671.1:0-20201 GCA_036023855.1 Gadopsis marmoratus | reverse complement strand
AGCCAGGGCAGGGGCTTACCAACCATCTGCCTGCCTGTCCGGGACTGTGTGCCCCCGGTGAGCCCCCCCCCCCCCCAATCCTCACTGCCGCAGGTGCTCCGTACAGTCAAGCGTCTCTGCCTCCTTGCTACGTGACTTCTCTCCACTTTCCCTCCGTGACGTGACCTCATCGCATTCCTGAAAAGCGTACCGGCAAGAGGGCGAAGACGGTCGAGAGATTCAGCTGTCATTATTGATACATTTGGTTTTGTTTTGCACTTTGCATTCCCAACACTGGATGTGTCATTTCATCATTGTAGTGCACCAGAGTGTGTGCGTGGAGGCTGCTGCCCAGATTGTCCGTGAACCCAGTGATCAGTGCTGAGCTGCCTGCGCTCTCGTGTTTCAGCATCTCGCCACATTTCAGTGCGTTTAGAGGCGCATGAGGAAAATTGCAGTTTGGGGGATTGTGAGTCTCTAGGAAGGTCTGGGTGTGCTTAAGGGCTTCAGGGGTGGAGTGGAGTCATGAATGAAGCCAATACAGATGAGGTCCAGAGAGCTGTGGCTAACTGCAGAGAATGTCGTGTCTCCTGGGGTTGCACGGACCCACTCCCATACACTTACATCAACACATAGTTTCTGCATTTGTCTTTTGAAACTGTAGGCTTGGCAGCTAAGACAGTTTGGCGGGGATCCGGGGGGGGTCTGGAGAGCTATAAACAGGGGAGAGAGAGGATTCGGACAAGAGCTGAAAATAGAAGTGCCTCATCTCTAAAACAGCTGTTGTTTTTGCCAATAGACCCAGGTGGCCTCAAATATTCACCACTCCTCTGTCTTTGGCCACCTCACGCCACTGGATGGGAACAATGAAGCTGTGGTCCTGCTGGCTCAGTCTGGATTATGTCTATGATATCACTGACCTTTGCCCCCACAAGGACAGCAGAGGTTCTTTCCTGTTTCTAATTTCTGATTTATGCACTGGAGGGATGTGAAGCCACAACACGAGGACACGATCCAGCTGTCACACACACTCTGACCTTCTCGCTTTCTCTCTCTCTCTCTCTTCCTCCCTCTCTCTCTCTCTCTCTCTCTCAACGCTAATCTTTATCCATCTTTTCATGTGTTTGCAGATTTTAGAGCAACATCCTCTGGAGTTTGAGTTTAATCAGTATTATCTGAGGTTCCTGGCCTATCATCACATCTCTAACCGCTACAAGAACTTCCTGTTGGACTCAGACTATGAGCGCTTGGAACATGGTTAGTGTCATTTCAAATTTAAACCAGAGGGGGACTGTATCTCTTTTTTTTTTTTTTATACTGAAGAAATGCTGCATTGCAAATGGCTGTATGCACACTTTAACAAACATTGCTGCACCAAAATGAAAACCTTATCGTTAAAAAATGGCGACTTACTTAAATGAGCTCTCCCTTTAATTTTAAAACCTCCATGTAAGGAACAAATTGAATATGTATGAGAGTTCCCAAAACTAAATGCAACACACAAATACTGATTCCCTCACTGTAACAGCAGCAGAAGCCTGTGATGTTCCCGCTAGTTGCACCATGACCAGATTTTAAATGTGCAGCTACAGTTGCTAAATCTCCAAATAAATATATGGCGCTACATTACACAGTAAAATATATGGTCAGAATCAAATTTATGTTGAAAATTAATTCAAAATTTGGCACCAAAACATTTGCTCTTTCATATTTTCAAACATAATTGGGAGTAAAGATGATGTGATGCTGAGTTTGAACCCACGCAACCATCCAAAACCTTCTCTTATAGCCTATAATATGAGACGTTAACCCCTTTGTTGCATGAGAACAATCTGATATTAATCGGCCCATGTGCTCAACAGCTTCTCCTCTGTGTCTTTTTTTTCCCACAGGCTTGTTGTTTGAGGATAAAGGTGATAAACAGGCCCGCAGAGGCATCTGTATCTGGGAGTGCATCAACAGGATGCACAGGAGGAGTCCCATCTTCCTCAACTATCTGTACAGCCCCTTGGAGAGCGATGTGAGTCTTTGTGTCCACCTGTCCGTCCTTCATGTGGCAGAGCTCCACATGTGTCCGACGGCTAGCAGCTGATTCACGCAGCTCCCACACAGAGGAGCGTGTTGAGTTCATCATCGCCTGCTGACTTCTCTCTCGGGATGGTCGCCGATTGGTTTTTCCTACGCCGAAACTCACTCTCAGATTTAAGATGTTACAAAAATAATCTCTAGAATCTGCACCCTACTGTGCATTTAGAGATGTCATGTCTGCCCGCTGAGCCCCCGTTAATCAGCACGGGAATACATTTTAAATCCTCCATTACAAAACAGTTATATATATCAATGTCAAGGGATCAAGTTGAATCTCTGAGTTGCTTCTTTGTCGAGTGGTTGCAGTTTGTTTTCTGATCACTTAGAAATGCCCCAGTGCTCTTCCAGTCTCCTAACAGAGGAGTGCCCTGTTATTGATTTGTCTGATGTTGATGATCTCTAATGTTTCCTCTCGTATCACAATGGTCTGACTGCAAATCAATGAGAGGAGCCTGTTTCTGTACTTTGAGGCATCACAGCCACACTTCTGACCAACAAGATGCTCTCTGCATTTTCTATCCTCATCAAGAAATTACACTGCATAATATTTTACCTTCTTCCAGTGTTTCACATGATGGACACCATCAAGTCACATCTGATTCTTATTCAAACGTTTTTGTTTCGTAGGTGATCCTGAAGCCTTCCATCAGCATCCCCAGCCTCAATAAATGGGACTTCTTCACGGATGAGACTCTGTCCACAGGGCCGTGTTACGACTGGAGGATGGTGGCCGTGAGGTCGGACAGCTCGGAGGAGGCGGACACCATCTCCAACAGTAAGAGGAGGATCGTGTGGCCATGTTACAGCAGCGTGAGCCGCGCCCAGCCTGATGCCATCACCAAACTCCTCGCTGTAAGATGTTTGTTTCTGAAATCACTGATCTGACGTTTTATCCGGTTTGTTCCTGTATCATACGTCACATTTGTCGCCTTTCTTTCTTGGCTGTTATTGGTGCTGCAGGACATCGAGAAGCTGGAGGGTGAGCTGAACCAGGCCCCCGAGAAATGGCAGACAACTCTGGAGAGAGTCAGGATCAGCATTCAGGAAGACCTCATGCAAGAGGGAAATGTGTGTGTTTGAAGAATAATGTTATATTAAAAAATACCAGAAATAGTCATGTACTTATACTTCAAATCTCAAAGTTGTTCAGTTGTGTAAATCTGTTCTCTTGTGTGTATTTCTCACACTTTGTTGTCTTGTGCGTCTGCAGCTCCACAAACAGTCGATGTCCGTCTCAGGCCTCATTCCCACATCCAGCCTGCAGGCCTTCCAGCGGCGCTCCATGCTGCACCTTCCAGATGACGGGCTGGGCGAAGACCGCAGCACCGCAGCGGCCAACGGGGTCAACCGCCGCGCCGCGACACTTTACAACCAGTTTACCCCCAAGAGCGAGGAGAACAGGTGGGTCGTGAACTTCCTGAGTGCCGGAACAAATACTCCACATTTGATTCACTTAAAACTGCCGTCGAGGGGCCCGGTCCAGTTTTGGAAGATGAGTCAGTGTTGCGGTATGCTGTGTGTCATGTTTGTGAGGATTGTCTGTACTCTGTTAAACTATGGGTGTGTAATTACTGCGAGGTTAAAGTACAGTCTCTTGGCACTAATGTCTGGATGTTTTCCTCTTGAGTTGGGCAAACAATAATTCTGCTTTTATGTAAATAATGTTTTTTTTTCTACTTGTATATGATCTTCACATTTCACATTCCAGATAATGTTTTGACAGACAAAAGTTATAACAGACGAAGTGGGTTTATCCGAAACCATTAACATTCATTAAGTATCGAGAAGCTTACAACCACTGCAAGCACCAACATCACCTCTGTAATTCATTGTCTTTATGACATATTATCCATAAATCATTTACACCCTTACTCTCCTGTGATACAGCTGTATTATTGATACTGATAATGCCGCACTATTTTTGTCTTTGCAGACATAAAAAGTAAAAACTTGACTTGAGGGGTTGAGTTTGCTCATTTAAACACAGTGTTTTAGACGGAGATTGTTTCCACAGCTTTGAGAAAGTTGAAATGTGACCCTTGATAAAACATATGTAGAATATTCTGGTCTTCACAGTCACAGAGTAATACATCTACCCAGCTTTGGCCTCTTTACATACAGGGAACACAGTGTACAAACAGTTCTGGAGTTGTTCATACGGAGAAACATACCAGCCAGGCTTTGTGTTGTGTTTCCTTCTGCCTCCTGTGCAACAAATGTCAGGAGAAGCTCCACCGAACTTCTATCGTGAATAGGAATAACGTGTCAAAAGAGCAAAGAAATTACGAATATAGTTCAAGCTGACTGTACTTTAGCACCATAACTTGCAACCCCAAAGGTACAGAGAAATAATAGCATTATTTTTCAGGTCTTACGAAGGGATCCTGTATAAACGTGGAGCGCTGTTGAAAGGCTGGAAGCCTCGCTGGTTTGTGTTGGACATTACAAAACACCAGGTGAGCACCACATTCTTGTTGAAGAAACGCCGAGCTGTCCCCCGAGTGACAGGCTGAGTGACGTTAACGTTCATGTCTTCACAGATGAGATACTACGACACCGGGGAGGACACAAACTGCAGGGGCCACATCGACCTGGCGGAGGTGGAGTCGGTGGTGATCGCTGCCCCAACCATTGGAGCTCCCAAACACATCAGTGAAAAGGCTTTCTTTGACGTGAGTACGGGGCTCTCGTGTGCTCACGTATGGGCTGAAAATGCGGAATCACTTGTTGATAAGTGAAATGTGTCAACATGAGTAAGAGGGATGTTCTCATGTTGCAAATCGCAGCTTTGGTATTGCAGATTTGTTGAAACAGTCCAGAAGCGAAGCATCTGTTCCTCTGCAGCCACGTGTCCAATAATGTTAATAGTTGTTTTGCAGTTTCTGTGTTTTACAAGCCTGTTGAAAACACATTTTTCCATCTCATCATGAATGTGGTGGCTGTTGTTTGTGGCTGCGCTTTACTTTCATAAATTACTGTATTTAGGATCTTATCAACAATTTGTCATCAGAATGTTTTGAATTTTGTTTATTAGCATTAGAGAAACTATAGCTTCCTAAACAAACAAGAAATAGTAGTTTTGATGTGCAGACGTAAAGATAAAGGCATCATTAAATATTTAACTGGTCTCAATTTACATAAAACAAATCTGGATTTACAGTATATATATATTGATGAATGAGTTTCACACTTCAAAGATGCAAGTTTCTCTGGCAAAAGTAGACCTGGTGCGCAAAGATAGTGGTGCGGAGAAAAGAGCCAGAATGTGACGCAGCCATTAGACATTAAAGATGAACCTTTCTGTCAGTGTGGAGAACAGGGACGTGGTCGACTTGTTTTATTCTATTGCACGTTCATGCCTGTTTCATCCCTTTGGCCCACATTTATCCCTCGTTGTCTGATGCCCCTCTAGCTGAAGACGAGCAGGCGAGTCTACAACTTCTGCGCCTCAGACGCGCCCAGCGCTCAGCTGTGGATGGACAAGATCCAGAACTGCATCTCCGACGCCTGAGCTGGGAACCTCAGAAACCCCAACACTGAGAGGTTAACATCACGAACGATAGAGGTGGCGTCAGGTGGTTGAGAGCAAAGACGTGACGAGCACTCGACTCAGCTTTTAGATGTCTTAACTTCGGGGGACCACGGCGAACAAAGTGCCTGGAGGTGGAGGATGAATACCGTCCAGCAGCTGGTCAGGCTGTCGTCACTCTGCTTCAGTTGGGGTCGGACACCTTCGTCTCTGCCGTCAGCTCCCTCCTCTGTGCCTCCAACAGGGATGAAGTGAAGATAAGCTGGTGTTTTAGGGGACTGCATTACCAAGGAAATGATATCCTACTTAAGCTGTAAATAGATCAAAGCAATATCACTGGCCATTCAAACTGTGGGTTCAATTTTAGACTTCAAATAGAAAATAGCCTATGAAAGAATTTCTATCAGATATTTTACTACTATGAAAAGTTTATTGCTGCTTAGAGAAACGTATGAACCGCCGGAAACTCAGAGATTTTAATGCACAACATAAAAAGAAAGCAATGTGTTTGCACTTAGCTCCAAAGTATGCACTCCTTATCAAATATAGATTTTCTAACCGATGCAGACAGCGAGGCAAAAGGCATTACTTTACAATGTACATACGACGATGAAAAGAATTTGCACAGTGAGTTCAAAAGAGTTAACTGACTTTTTTTTTTTTTTTTTCCTATTTAAATAAGTGATGTTTTCTCTATTTTGTTGAATGTTTATTGACTTCTGGATAACACATTTGTCTCATGTAAATTATTATTATTTTTTATTAAAAGTGTAAGTGTGGTGGCTTCATGTTTTTCTGTAAATACATACATGTGACATTTCATTTTATATACTGTATGTACTGAACATGAGTATACTTTTCTAACCTTAATTCTAATGTGACCAACAAATGATATGTCGTTTACTGGTGCAGACACCTGAGTGGCCTGTTTCCCTGTTTGTGATGAAACATTGTTCTGAAAGTGAAACGGAGACTCGTTGTTGCCTCTTGTTGTTGTTGTTGTTGTTTCGATTGTCCACGCAGGCTCTGTCTTTTAAGGGCTTTTTAAGAAGTATATGAATATATCATCTAGGACATTGTGGTTTTCAGAGATCCTCGTCTGTGCAGCATATAAAGGTTCAATTAAAAAGAAGAAAAATGCAAGTATTCAAAGATGTCGGAGGCTTTTTTTGTTTTGTTACTGTATCTTTGTACCATGTTTTGTGACGACACTAATTTTTTGGAAATAAACCAAACCTACTTGAAACAGCCCGTCGCTTGTGTTCTTGTTTTACTACATGAATATCAAAGGGTTTTCTCGCTTATTGTGCTGATCTTTTCAGATTCTTCACTTTAGTTGAAGTAGGAATACCACACTGTAAAATTACTATTTTTAGTTTTTTACTGAAGTGGAAGTACAGACGTATTATCAACTAAATGTTTTATGTGCAAAAAGTAAAAGTACTATTAAAGAGTGACCCCTCTAATAGTGTTTCATGTATTAAATTACTGCACAATTATTTCTGACATGGCGGAGGCAGTTTGATGAACATCTTCAATCCTTCAAAAACCAAAGACTCTTTTATGGTGTTCACTTGTTCTACATTCCGTCATGACTGTTGTTTACCACATGTTGCTAAATGGAGGATAGTTAGTGAGTCAGTGACATGTCTCAACAACCAACGATGGATCCATCATATATTTGTTATCACATAGCATATGATTCAGCAGATTTGATACAGACCTTCCTGTTCCTTAAATTGTGATAAATTTGTCACCATCATGATGTCCAAATATCAAATTGAACAGTACTTTGGTTGATCACCAAATACCTGCAACACCTCAGTTGTGCTTTGTGTTTAGTGCAATATATCAAAGGTCAGCATGCTAACCTTCTAAACTAAGCATTGTTATGAGTATTTTAGCATGTTGACATTAGCATTGAGCACAATGCCTTCACAGCCTCACGGAGCCACTTGCTGTAGACTCTCAGTCGCGTTGTACAATGGGGTTATAGGATACAGGAAGAAAACTTAAACCATTTGTAATTGCCATATTTTTCTGGCCGCTCATGAAGGCATCATCTTTATAAAATATTTTCTCTCAATGAGGGGTAATCAGACACCGCTGCACTGGGGGCCAACAGCGGGGCCTGGAGAGCATGATGATGGGTGTCTCACTTGCCAGCAATGAATATGGGACTGGGCAAGAGCCCCAGCTCAGACTCTGTGGCGCCTGGTTGGCGGCTCTGAACGGGACTCTTGTGGTCCCAGGAAGGTTTGTCTCTGAGAGCAAGCTGAAGGTCAGAAGAAGAGCAGAGAGGGCTGTTTTGGGGGAGGGTGGTGGTGGGTGTTTGTCCCTCAGTACAATCTCCCAGCAGGCTTGTACTGGCAGCAGGTGCAGAGCTGCAGCAGGCCAACATCTGGGCAGAGCCTCTGGCAGTCATCTCCATATTTAGCCTCTTGCTTTGGGTACGGAGATTAGGACCTCTGCTCACGAACAGAGGGATGAAGCGGAAGTTTTCCAGAAGGATTGCGTGGAATGGCATGATAGGAATAATTTCCTCCGAAGGCAGAAATGACAGATTTACCCGACAGCCATTTTATTCAATTATTGATTCCACGTTGCTGTGTTCCTCTGACCAGATCAAACCAGATCCATGCACATTAGTTGTTTTCAGGTTTAGAAGATGAAAAGATCCTCGCAGTTACACAACCATGATGTGAGATAGCCTACATCTCTGCCTCTGCAAGTAAGACAAATTACTGATGAAAGAATCTATTATCCCTGAGAACAGCATGTGTTTGAAAATGCAGTGCTGTGTAATTGTGATCTTGTGTAACTTGGCTAAATTATCCTCTGAGTTCTGATTGGTCTTGGTTGGATGGAAGCGTGCTGCTCTCACATAAAAAGACAAAAACTGTCAATAAATTCAAGATTGCACGTATCTGTTGGTTTTGGCTCCCGTGCTCTTCATGTACTGTCACAGCTGCAATAAATGCTTCTTGTACGAGACAACAGCTTGAAAAGTAAGCTGATTGGCCTTTCCACAGGCCCCAAAAATATTCCAGTGACAGACACCGATTTATTTTATTGGTCCTCCAAATCCTATTATCCATGTAGCCCTGCAGCAGTTGCAATAAATATGGGCTGTGTAGCAGCAATTTCTGCAATCTGGGCAATGTGGGAGCTGATTCACTGTTGCTGGGGGCCTTTCTGCCTCAATGCCCTGTGGCCCCTCAGTGGACACCTGCTCTGAAATTCATAGCAACAACTCTAAACGTTGATCTCACAGGCCCGACACACATCAGTCCCACCCTAGAAATCGGGATGATGTCAGCTGCCTGCAGCACATGGGGGTCTAGTTGAGAAATAATCAAAATCGTGAATCAACTGAGCTCCAGATGATCTTATCCAGACACCGCCAGGTCATCCATGAGTAGAAAAACACAATTACACATTTGATTAATAGCTTTAAGGGATAATAGTTGGGAGTTCTAATGTTTGCATTAATGTCTTGTTTCCTTGGCCCACTTAAGAATGATTTGTCTGAGGCCCTGTGTGTTTCACTTGCCAGTGTAAGTGACCCACTGTTTTTCTGTGCAGCTAAACCCAGAGTCTATTCAACCATGTGAAAAGCTCAGGGCTGTGAGGTCACTGTGGGAAGTCATCTAACACAGAAAACAGACATCTGCCAGACATTCTTTTGCCAGCACACAATCCCAAAAAATGTTCCTGTTTCAAATCAGTTTCGATGAGGACATGTTGGACAGGAATCAGATTAATTGGTTATGGGCATTAGGGTACTTTTCGGACACATGGGGCGAGGGTGAGACTGCTACAGATATCCTTATTTTTGGAATGTCGAAGGCTTGTGCAATTTAGATATGGAGATTAGAAACTCCCAATTCTGAGAATAGTCTTTGCAACAAAACAAAAAAAAAAATGCCACATTTTTCTCAGATTCTGAGATATAAATATCTCTTATAGAGGAAATGTGAACAGCAAATTATTTATCATAAACAAGATTATCAATTAAAGACAAACACTGCCCTGACAAACCTGAATTATATAAATCATCAGCTGCTCACTCTAATCTTTTCAACATATCTAATGTAATGTATGTCGTCTTTCTGCACAAATTAAAGGACTTCAAACATACGAACAAATTTGTCCGTAAAAGAAGCCGCGATGTGGATTAAATTATTGGTTTTGGTGGTAAACCACATTCCCGGTTACAGTATTAGCTTAAAGATTTGGGCAATCTGTCTCTATATCTGATCTTATCAGTAACCCGGCAGTATAAAGAGATCTGCATGTTGCTGACTGTTAGTGTATGAATGCAGGCTCTTATCTCATCTCCTGCTCTGACAACTCTGAACTCAAGATGAACTATCTCTTTCCTCCCAGCTCTGCTCTCAAAGAGGGACAAATTAAAGGTAGTTTGAGAGCTTTTACATCTGAAAGTAAAGACGCTCATTGTGCGGTGCTGGCTGGCTGGCTGGCTGGCTGGCAGACACGAGACAAACAAGTGCCCACAGCAGATAGTTTCACCTGAAACTTGAAGGTGGGCAAGACAGAGGCGAGGCGTACGTGTGAGAACAGTGGTCCTTTGTGGCACAGTCTGATTTGTTTTGACACGGAGTCATGTGCATCAGGTGTGATTCATCTTGTTTTTGTGATTACTGGAACAATGAAGTCATATTGTACAACACTGTCATGCAAACAGACAGGTAACTAGGGATGCACCAATCCAACTTTTTCTCTCTCCCGATAGAGATTCTGATACTTCACAGAGTACCAATATGTTGTACCTACGCAGTGCTCTTAATTTCCCTAAATTTACATGAGGCCAGGGCAGGCTGTGGCCCACTGGGATTGCTTTTATAATGACATTGACAAAGGAAACTTACTGTTATGTGCATTGCATGTGGATCAGTCATGTCGTGGCAGATACCTGATCTGCTTAATCAGGTCAGTATCGGTGCCAATCTGGCAACTCAGACCGATGCATCCCTACAGGTAAAAATATGACAACTATCCTTAAAGGATTAGGCTGGCAATATTTAATATTTTCATTTAACTATGAATTGATTCTACTAACAAGTATAGACAATACTTGTTAGTAGAATTGTTGTCTTATTACTGTTGTCTTATTACTTATTACTGTTGTCTTATCTTATGTGTTGTCTTAATACTCTGAAAAACAACAATGTGCAGCTGCTTTAAAAAAAATATTTTGCCTCTTTTAAAAGTGAAACTTTGTATGTGTGATCTGTTTGTAAAGATTTAAGTCCTCAATAGGAAGAAAATAGCTTTGGTGCCACCAATCTGACACACTGTTGGTTTTTGTCAGACCAACACCAGGCTTATCCTTTAAGAGTGAAAAATACAAGAACCTTGCAACATGTGGACAACGTGGCTCTTTTCAAGGATAACTCACACTGGTTAGAACACTTGTTGAAAGCCTGAAGCTGCCATCATGACCCAGCAGTGGAGGCACACTGAGTCCTCAAACATCTTAAAAATGTTGTCCATGCAGGGTTTTCTTACTGAGGATGCTGTTCATGCGGTGACACCTGGTGGAGACTCTTCGTCATAATGGCAGCAAAGGTCTACACCCCAAATAACGGAAAGAAAAAGTGGAAGATTGCTTTATTTGTAAAAAGACTCTCCCCTGCATCCGTCCACCTTCATTGAAAATAGATGGTGTTTTTATCATCTTAGTGATGCAGCTCACTCAACTTTAGCTAATAAACCGAGCTGAGTGGAAAACGTATCTACTGTTACATTCTGCTGCATGTCAGTTAAAGGCTACATTAACAGGTTTATGTCAAAAACATAAAAACATGAGTAAGTTGCAAAGTAGTTAAATTAAACATAATCAGAAAGGACGGAGTAAAATTACAAAATACAAAATTAAACTGGACAAAACATCTTAACTCAAGGTCCACTTTTTAATTTTTCTAGAACCTTCAACTAAGCAAACGTCATCTGCTGATGAAGATCATGAGAAGCTCCAGAAAATAAACTAGTAAGAGGACATTAACTCAGGATTATTTTGCCAAACTACTTCTTTCAAGGTCGAGAAAGAACCTTAAATGCTTGAATATGAATTTTATCTTGTTATACAATGCAGTTAATCCCAGATGTTCTTCTAAAAGTTACCCAAATCTTTCTCGTCAGGTGTCAGTCAGTAAGTTCATGTTATCAAACCTCCTCAGACCTCAAATGTTAAAGGTTAGGCTCCAAAGTTAATTACGGTGTGAGTCTTCCTCGTCAGTGTGTGCTCCATCTGTCCTGGTGGAGCGTTCACTGAGCCTGAGCCCCCTGGTTCTTGCTCTCCTGCCACGACTTCTTCCTCAGCTCCAGCTCAGCGTCGGTGAATGAAGCCGGACCCCAGTTAGTGATCCTCTGAGGTCCTTTATGACCTGAAAGACCAGGTTGAAAGAGAAGCGGGGGAAACCTTTTAACATTTTGGACATAACATCATTCATGATGCATTTCGTTGTACTTCATGTGTGCAATGACAATACAGTTGCATCTAATCTAAGATAATGATAAACTGTTTAGAAAGCAGAACATTTCAATTGTCTAAGAATAAGAGGCCATAAATTCAAAGAAGTATGTTGACAGTCGTGTCCACATATCTTTGGCCATATAGTTTACCTTGCTGAAACTTTCACTATAAATGTGTTTTTAAAAATAAGACCTTAATTCAAATTGTGGAATATTACATTGTCATCTTGCAAAAACACACCAAGAAGCCCCATTTCCATACAAAGTTCTTAAATGAGAAATACAAATGTGTAATGTACTCACGCACAACAATCAGTTTCCCTACCTGGCTGGATGAGGCGCACCAGTCCCTCATGTTTGGCCACTTTGTCCTTCCAAGTCTTTGTCTTGTTTGCTGCTCGCTCGAGCTTCCTCGACACCTCCTACATAAGATAAAGAGGAGGTGAGAGAAAGAGAAGAGGGATGTAATCAGATCATACAAACTTTGAGTCGACATCAGCTGACAGGAGACAGGTGCAAAAAAGGGAGTAGAAACAATTTCGGCCAGGAGGGGGAGCACTAGTATCGAAACCTGGCAGCGATTCATAATCTTGTTAACTTAATTGTTCTACATACTGAACATCACTGATTAGAATCATCCAACAAGAATGAACAAAATGTCACAAATGTGAAACATGATACAAACAGGGTATATGCAGGAATCCTGAAGTTAAATTCCAAATCTTTTCAACATAGTTTAAGACTGCAACACCACAAGTTGTAACTGGATAGCAGCAACACACCTTACATTCAGTACTATACCAGTACATTTATCTTGAGATTGCAAAACAGTCTTAGTTTGACCTAATTCAGACTGGTCGGGAGGGAACAAAACTACAGAGAATAAAGTAGTGACTAACCCAAAGGCAAGGTTTATTAAAAGTAGTAATAGCCACATACTCACATTAACAAAACATTTTCATTAACTAACATTTCTATTTGGCATAAGAAATACAACATTGGCCATAAATGATATTAAATCATAGGTAGCCTGTCTGTGTGTCTGAATCTATGATCCAAATAATAATACCTCCTAAAATGCAGATTAAGATGTTTTAATACTTTTCAAAGGATCTTCATTTTTGCTAAACTGATTTAACACCTTTAATACCTTTTAAGACCCTGCTGATACTCTGCTTAAACTTAGAGAAGAGTATTTTATTAGCTCCTTCTGCTAAATAAAAAAAAAAAACGATTCTGATGCCGAGGGACAATTTCCACGCCAGATAAAGTCTCTGCCGGGGTTTTCAGATCAGTGTAAATCTCCATGTGTGACCTGACCTGGTACTGCTCCAGGGCTCCCTGCCGCTCCATCTCCAGTCTGTCCAGCTGCAGCATGGCTGCCTGCAGGTCCCTCTCCTTGGCCAGCTGCTCAGCCACCAGCTCCTGCTTCTCTGCCTCAGTCTGAGACAGCGCCCTCTGCTGCTGCAGGTGGATGTGCTCCAGCTCTTCCCTCTTTGCTGCCTCCTCCTCCAGCAGCCTGTGATTGACAACACAACAATGATGCTAACAAAGTCTTTACGGTTTTTGTTTTACCCACTTAATTCCTATTCAGAACAAAGGGAAGTGAGGAGCTGGAACACAAGGGTAAGAAGGGGAAACTCCTGAACAATAAAATCTGCCCTGCATGTCTTTGGACTATGGCAGGAATCCCACACTATCACAGGGAGGCAAAGCGGACTATACGCTGTCTGCTGTGAGGGTATTTCGCTCATTGTTTAAAAAGAAACAATACTTGTTTTATTAATAACTGCGCTTATTTTTCATTTCTGTCATTTTTTCCCCTCACACTTCCTCTTTCTGTACGCTTTTTCTGAGCTGTGCTTGCCACAAGAGAACCCAGGTTTGCTGTCAACTCTAGGAAACAGTGGTTTTTGCAGAAGGAAACACACCAACGTTTGGCAACTTGTGAAATTAAAAATAAAATCTGTTTGAAACATTGGTCCAGGTCCTTTTAAACAATCTGGAACTATTCTGACTATTCAGGTGGTTTCAGGTGACTGCTACAGACACAGTTGAACTGACGATGTTAAATCCTTAAAATCTGTGACCAAACAAATACTGACAGGCATCTTTTAACTACTGTATGCATGCCCTCATTAGAGATTATCTGTAGGTAGCCTTTTTAGCACAGCTGTCTTGTGATTGTTACTGTTCCTGCGATCAGTTTACTGCTAACCATCATTAATCCATTGTGTTGCTAATACAACTTTCTAGGTGACTGTTGATTTAGTTACTGCTGGTTTGATGATGTCATAATTACTGCATTGTACTTCCTGTGGGGACTTAATGTTGCTCCTTCACTGGTGACAGTTTGTATGAGGTGTTACTAATGTGAAAGCAAGTCTATATTTTTGTGAATCCAGTTTCCTTGTAACTATGTTAATTTTTACAGTACCTGAGATCTAACTTTGTCATGTCCCGTCTGTGTGTGTTACTGTGTTTCATGTCTTTGTTGTTCCTAGGTCTTGTATTTCCTGCTTTTGGTCTCTTGTGTCTGCGTTGTGTCCTGTCTCTGCCGCCCTGATCGTTTAAGTGTTTTCACCTGTTGTGTGTTCAGGTCCTTTACTCTCTGTGGCGTCATAGTCAATGTTAACGTGGTTAATGTCTGTGAAGTCTGTCACTGCTTGTGAGTTTCATGTCTGAGCTGTCTGTCTGTGTGTGCGTGCCATCTCTACGTGTTGGATTCTACTTTTGTTACCTGGCAGACTTACCCTTTTTGTTATACCTTCATTAAAAGTAATGATGCTGACTGGCTGTGTGCGTTCGGGTCCCACCCACACGTGACAAACTTTTGTTCATGGTATCTCAGTCATTGAATTAGTTGGCTGTGCAGAGGACTGACAATATAATGCAATCCAGTAGAACATAACCGCTAATTACTAAATGAGATGAATCAACAGCTCTCCCACAGTGTCAAAATGTAAATATTAACAGCTTTAAAAAGACTGCAGGTCTTTTAAACTGGTTTGCATTATAACAAACTGGTGTTCATATTACTGTTTACTTCCTGTGTTTATCTACATATTGTCTCCAGTGTGTGTGTCTGTGTCTGAGACCTGGCCTGCAGCTTGCGCATGGCCTCCTCATCCTGCTTGGCCTGCCTCTCGTCCTCTAAGGCCTCCTCCAGCCGGTGGTACATGTCCTCCAGCTCCCGGACACGCTGCAGGTACTGCTCCAGTTCACTGGACTTCTGAGCCACCTGCTCCTCCATCTGCTGACGAACCTGACGGAGTCACACAGCAACAATGTACAAATCAACTGTAAATCTTCACATTGTGACGTTTGCTGTATTTTAGCTTCATCTACATCCGCGTATGTGTTGCTACGATGGTCTTTCTTCTGTTTAGGCACTGCAGTAACATGATTAATAGGTTGATGCATCTGACAGACAAAAGATGACTCAACGTCATAACATTGTAACTGGGTTTTTTTTAGCTTGTGTTTCCTGGAAGACGGGTGATGGCGATTTAATAAGAAGAAAAAACAGTCTCAGTTTACCAGACTCATTAGTTTCCTGATCATTTGACAAAACCACGTGTCACCACATATGCCGTGTTACACTTATCAGCCCACGTGATCAGGACAAAGGGGCAGACCCAGGCACAGTGGTTACCATTTTCTCTCTCTCCAGGTCCAGTCTGTAGCGATCCTGCAGGTCAGACTGTGTCTTCGTCCTCCTGTGCTCTTCTGTCGCTGCTTTAATTGCAGCCTCTTCCATTTGCTGCGAAGCACGAAAGGGGAAAGAGCTGTTACTTCTCTGCTTGACTGGAGGACTTATCAGGTTACACTGGGAAGTCATTTGAGGACAAACCGGTCTTGATAAAGAACTTTAAGATGGTTAAGGAAGAATATGTGGTTCAGTACAATAGTCAAGAGAAACTTTACTCTTTGATTGTAGTCTCTCTCCTTGTAATATTTTGCCAGTAACAACACCAGGGTGTATTAGCAGGAGATCCAAGTATGTCGAGATAAATGTGTATTTGACATTTGAAATAAAGACATCTGGCAGGGTAAAAAGAGAAGTGAGAAGCCATCAATAGTCTGCTGCAGCGCTGAAACAATCGCATTCATACGTCTGGGCCCCCACAAGACGCAGGTGTCCATGACGGATACATACAATCGTTTGCATAGCAGGTTTTGCTTCCCTTTTCACTGTGAATGTTCTGCTGCATCATGTGTTTGGTTGGTTTTTTTTTTTTTTTTTTTTTTTTAAATCGGTTGGGTGTTTAGGTTATTTTAAAGCAGAATATGTGAAAATAAAAAGGAAGTGGACAAACCCCCTTTTCTTACTGGTACTGGAGTTATACCAACCCTCAGGTCATTAATAAGATAGATTAGCCTTTTGGGCCGAAATGCTGCTCTCTACAATTGAAAATAATAAGAAAGAAAGTGAAAACTGTATGTTTTGTCATCTGGATCCAAGATTTAGAAAATTAGCAAGACTAAGCTATTATAGTTCCACATTTATATCTACAGTAAAGCAGATCTTTCACTCATATTTAGCTTTGTTTAATGCTTTTCATGATAACATTTCTCACAATAACCTACAGGGGTTAGTATTAGGCTGTCCTGCAATACGTACCGCATTTACATTTTACTATGTTCAGTTTTCAAGACAGAGAATGTGAGTCGACTCTGTGTATATTGCCTAATGCATTGCTATATATTTACGAGATATAATTTTATTAAAACAAATACATAATAGGAAGTTTGGGCCACTGACTGGTCTAAAAGGGAGCACTAAATCCCTCTTTCTGAGGGTCAAAATGTTTCCTCTGTGCTATATAGGAGGTAAAATCTTCCTATAGTAAAGGTAAGATGTGTTCACTGAAGGCAACATGACTTGAGACATGAGTCCCTGTACTCCTGTGAATCATACAATTTGAGTTGTGTAAATGGTTACTGGAGCCAACAAGACCTCCTTCTCAAAGTCCATTTTTAAGTATTAAGAGTTGAGCATGGAACAGTACCTTCCTCATAGCCTCCAGCTGTCTCTGCTTGTTCTCATTGGCCACCTGGAGCTGCTTCATCCTCTCTGCCAGGTCATCCTCCTCCACCTGCTGCCTCTGACGGAGCTCCCTGCGCCTCAGCCGGGTCTCGCGGTGAGGAGACGGCAGTCCCAGCCTCAGTAGCTGGATGCACGTTTGAATAGCTGCCGCGAAAGAGAAAAAAGACACAGATAAAGATAAAAAGAAGACGATGACGAGACTCCTTATGGTGAGGCAGTTACAGAGCAGTGAAAAATGACTCCTCAATACCTTGAATCCATTCCTGCTTTTTCTTTTTATCTGATGCGCTGATCTCAAAGCTTTTATCAGCGCACTTGATGATAAACAGGCATTTCTTCCCTTCTTTATCCATCAGAGACTGCAGGAGAGAAAAATATTATAGCACTCTCAGTCACATCACACTACATGGACAAACCCTTTTCCCTTCAAGTGGTTTAGTCGGCACAGCCTAACAGTATTACTTACATATTACATACTATCAATACATAACAACACATCCTAACATGAACACTACACTGCTGGACTGTTGACCTCCAGACAGCAGTTTCGGTCCAGAATGATGACTCCTTTCTTCTCCACAAGATCCTCGCAGACGTAGTATGACAGTGAGCTGGGTCGAAGGACGAACCAGCGCTCGGTCCAGTTCTTCCTTTTGTGGCCCTTTTTCATCATGTATCCCTTGAAAACATAGTGTGAAGGTAAACAAATGTCACCTAATTATTCTGCCACTGTCACTGTGATTTATCAAACATATCAAGTTACGTTACTTAGATAATTAAGAAAATAATGATCAATTTGCAAAAACACATGGGATATATGTACATAACTGCAACACATTAGCATTAATAATATGAATATGTGAATTATGCCAAATGAGGAGATCAGCTACTGTTACAGTGGATGTAGTATATACAGTATATGATTTATTGTAATAACTGTGTTTCTGTCAAGCCAAACAATAAATTATATATATTTATTATGCGCTCCTAAAGAATATACAGTCTTTATATCTGTGTCTGTATTATGAATGCACTAACCCTGCTTCCAACCACATTTACTTTAACTGATACAGATCTGACACTTTTATAGATAATGTTTTATTTGTGTATTTATTTGAGAATAGTATAATTGCACATTGTCTACTGAAAATGAAAAGAAAAAAAAATGATAGCCCTGAGTTGTGTCTGCAGTCTGTACAGCACATACAGTTGTAGCTGTAGATGAAAACTGAGGCCAAAAAAAAGTTCAATAAGCACTCGCTGCTGCTCATAAAGCATGTTTCTATGAGTGCGCTGTGACAAATTAAGGCAACTTAAGACAAGCGTCTTTCAACTCGGGGCTTCTGTCTTTTGTGTAAATCAAACTGAAACTGTAAAAGAGAGATTGATGTCCTGTCTAACCTGCTTGAGAACATCCAGTATGAGTTCCTGGAAGACCTCATTGATGCCCATTGACAGGGTCTGGCGGTTCATGACCTTGCTGAAGTAACCCATCCCCAACTGTTCAATCAGCTCCCAGGCAGTCAGGCAGTTCTTCTTCATGTTCAGCTGCAGCTTGTAATCTGCAAACCTCTCCTCACTCCATCCGCTCCCCATGGCCTCCATCAGCTTTCGCAGTAAATACTCAATCTAAGGGTACGGACAGCCGAAAGAGCATAAAATCGTGTTTGGTGGAGGGGATGGTTAAAGATTTCCTTCCTCTTTGTTTGACTGTGCAAGTAAAAAACCCACAGAAAACAACTGTAAGGATCTTCCTCACCTCTTCAGTAATGATGACTAGTGGGTATTTGTCTTCTGACAGAAAGTTGAAAATGCACCAGACTTTGAAAGCATCATCATCTGAGAAGAGTAGGTGTTTAGTGCAGATATTTTTCTTGTAACACAGTGTCCAGCACATCTTGTTGAACTCCAGTAAATCAAAGTCCTCCTGTACCTGTGAACAAATGCAGCATTCAGTCAGAGTCAAAGTCAAACTGGTCAGCACCAGTCAGGGCAGCGTGTTTACAAATGCTAAGCAGGAGACTGGTGTTTGTCTCCTTTCAAAACCTGAAGTCTGCAGGATGTGAGGTACAAACCTGATGCAATTAAATGCCTCATTTTCATTCAAGTCAGAGCCTACAAGAGAAAGGCAAGAAAACCGCTTCCAAGTACAAAGGGTGAAACTGAAGCAGTTTACTAACTGACAGGAGAGTTACACATGTGTTTGCAGTGTATTACACTGTGCTCGCAAAATCTCATCTGAGACAAGAATCCCCCTTTTGCAAATAGTTTATAGAGATGCAGCCCATTTTATCTACACATTTCAATAAGTTATACTACCAATGAAGAATACATACACTGCTCAAAAAAATTAAAGGAACACTTTTAAGTAGAGTATAGCATCAAGTCAATTAAACTTCTGGGATATTGATCTGGTCAGTTAAGTAGCAGAGGGGGTTGTTAATCGGTTTCAGCTGCTTTGGTGTTAATGAAATTAACAACAGGTGCACTAGAGGGGCAACAAGGAGACGACTCATGTGGCAAGAGAATGCAGGCAGTTCCTGGAGGTTTAAGGAATTGATACCATTGACTGGCCCCCACGCTCGCCTGACCTAAATCCAATCGAACACCTCTGGGATATTATGTTTTGATCCATCCGACGCCGCCAGGTTGCACCTCAGACTGTCCAGGAGCTCGGTGATGCCCTGGTCCAGATCTGGGAGCAGATACCCCAGGACACCATCCGTCGTCTCATTAGGAGCCCCGACGTTTTCAGGCAGCATACAAGCACGTGGGGGCCATACAAACTACTGAGGACCATTCTGGGTTGCTGCAATGACATTTCCACAAAATGGACTAGCCTGCTGCATAATTTTTTCACTTTGATTTTCGGGGCGTCTTTGAATTCAGCCCTCTGTAGGTTGATCATTTTCATTTCCATCAAACGATGTGGCATCCTTTTGTTCCTAACACATTACCCAGTCCATGTCAGTATAGATTTCCAGCATTATTTTTATTCCCATTGAGATCTGATGTGTTTTCAAAGTGTTCCTTTAACTTTTATGGGCAGTGTATAAT
>JAVQJF010014667.1:0-21160 GCA_036023855.1 Gadopsis marmoratus | reverse complement strand
GACTCTGGACGACCAGAAGGCCCCAGCTGAGGGTCTGAGGCTGAGAACTGGATCATATGGGGTCAGTGTTTCTGCTGTACAGCTTGGTGTCAGACCCAGGAGCCTGATAATGATCAGTAAAATCAATTCTGAATCTAACGGGGAGCCGATGGAGAGAAGCAGGATCAGGGTGATGTGATGTCGTCTGTTAGAAGCAGTAAGAAGCTGCTGAGTTCTGGACCAGTTGGAGGCGACAGAGTAACTTTAGATTGATGAATGTTCTGTCAGCTTAATCAGCATCAGTTATTGGTAAATGTATTGACCTCTGGACTTCCACAGCTGTTAACCCTAAATATGCTGAAAATGGCCAAATGAAAAAGATCTGAAAGGAGCTAATATTAATGTAACCATGGTAACATAATAGCAATATATAAACAGCATGTCACTGACTGCTGCAGGTGTTTCTGTGTTGTTGCTTGCAGATGTTAAGTTCTGATGTACATGTTTTTTTGCATTTTGTAGATTTAATATTTGCTTTACATTGAGTTAAAGCCACATGTTCATATTCACACAGTTGTCTTATCCAGTGCCGATTAGTGTGATGATCTACAGAACATGGATGGTAGTGAAGGGGAACTGCACAGAACGGTGGGCCAGATGTTGGACAGTGTAGACGGTTGTGGCACTACAGTAAAGGGCCATGGATAAACCCTGGCTCCATACATGGTTTCATGACATTCTGTTGGACTGCGCTGTTTTTCCAGATGGAACGGAGCCGTCACACATGCACTATGAGAATGATGAGAACTACTTTCGAGGTTATGAGTGGTGGCTGATGAAAGAGGCCAAGAAGAGGAACCCAAATATCACACTTGTAGGTAAGAAGGCGTCGTTTCTTCTGCTCAACACTTGAGTTTATTCCTTAGCGACGAGCAGGGCTGATGGGAAGTGTAGTCTTAACTGGGCATTCAGACTGACCGCAGCCATTGACGACGACGCATCTTCAGCCTTGCATGTGTGTGTTGGTGCAGGTTTGCCCTGGGCCTTTCCTGGTTGGGTGGGCCGTGGTGAGAACTGGCCCTATGACTTCCCAGACATCACTGCAGCATACGTGGTGAACTGGATCCTCGGGGCCAAGCAGTACCATGACCTGGACATTCAGTATGTTGGGGTGTGTACTCTTTTACCTTGGATCTCATCCCAGTGTAGCAGAACTGCTCTTTATATCAAATACTGTATATACAAATATATGCAAAACATACACACCGATCAGCCAGAACTCTGTGACCACTGAACACTGATTATCTGGTTACCATGGCAGCTGTCAGTGTGGGGGGGGGTATATATGAGGCAGCAAGTGAATTTGAATAATTTTCATTTACATCAAATGATGTGGCATCCTTTTGTTCCTAACACATTATTCAGTCCATATCAGTGTAGATATCCAGCATCATGGCAGCTGTCAGTGGGGGGATATATGAGGCAGCAGGTGAACATTTTGTCTCCAAGTTGATGTGTTGAAGCAGGAAAAATGGGCAGCGACTTTGACAAGGAACCAAACTGTGATGCTGGACGACTGGGTCAGAGCATCTGCAACACTGCAGCTCTTGTGGGCTGTTCTGGTCTGCAGGGGTCAGGACCTACCAGAAGTGGTCCAAGGAAGGAGAACCAGCTGAACCGGAGACAGGGTCATGGGGGGCCAAGGTCATTGATGGTCGTGGGGAGTGAAGGCTGGACCGTGTGGTCCGATCCAACAGAAGAGCTTCTGTAGCTCAAACTGCTGGTTCTGATAGAAAGGAGTCAGAACACACAGAGCAGCTTGTTGCTCAGGGTGTCCTGCTGTCAGGGTGTCCTGCTGTCAGGGTGTTACGGCTGATCGCTGTATGTACATGTAAAATAGTGGCGTTTCTCTGGAAACTGTCTTTCCAGGTAGAATTGATTCGTCTCAGGGAGATTATATTTAATAGCAGCTGAAATGATGATGGACATCTATCGTTATTATTTTCTGACATTTATAATGAAAATAAAGGTCTGTTAAGAGAATCAGTCAGCTGGTCAACACTGAGATCAACAAGTTGTAGAAAACACATTCTCGCATCAATCCAATTACAGGCCGAGCTGATACGTGTGTTTTTAGTAATCCTGCAGAGATAAGTGACAGATTCAGTGATCTCAGCTCCAACGCTCGTCAATCAACCTGTTGGCCTGTTTGTGTTGTCTTCACTCCTGATTGGTCTGCGTTTACCTTCCTGCTATCAGGTGTCCCAGCTGTCAACACCTCCTCATCTGTTGTTTTTACAGGCTTGCCTCCCCATTGGCTAATAATGTTTTGAGTGACAGCTGTGAGACATTGTTCTGTGCAGTGCACTTTTATTCTCTCTCAAATTCTTATTTTTGTTTGATAGTTTTGACACAAATCTGATTGCATATGTATCTATCTGCACGTTGTATGTTGCTCTGTCTCCACCGACCTGCTGTGTTTGGTCAGAGGTAGCTCTGTTACCGCGATGTGATTGGCTGATAACTCAGCGACGCTGTACTAACTTGAGATTTCAGACACTTGTGAATTATCAGACAGATGAAATGAGTGTACATGACATGTACTGTGTCTGGAATCAAACCTATTGTACTCGATGATGCTCCATATTTACTGTCTTTTTATTCAGGTACATTTACAAAAAAAATGACTTCAACAATTAATTGATTATCAGACCAGTTGCCATCTAATCTCCTTGACTAACTGATTAATCAACTGTTGGCTGCAGCTCCACAGGAACCAACGAAACTGTTTGAGTGCAGCGGTATCGACTCCTCCAGACTTGATTTGATCTCCATGTGTTCTGATTGTTCTGCTTAGAGCTTCTGTTTTTTAAATAACAGCTGATCAGCTTTGAGTTTCTTCATTTTTAAACAGTCATGCCCCCCCCCCCCCCCCCACAGGAACATGGTTCCCTCTAATCTGATCGAGGCCACGTTCCAGCAGGTGAGGCAGATTCAGATTGAAGGTCAGAACGTTTATCACTTTTTTGAACTTTACTTTCTGTAACAAACCCGACTGTGTTTCTTCAGTACAAAACGGACCTGGTTCCTATCCTCAAAGTCCCGACCAGAACCGTCCAGTCGAACTTCGTCTACGTCATCCCAGACGAGAGTGACACCGAAGGTCGGACGGTGTACCTGGAGCTGACCCCGCCCCCGGAGATCACGTACAGGACGAGTCCTGGCAGCAGCCAACAGATGAACGTCCTTGGCATCGTCGTCTTCTCCGCCACCATGGGTGAGCAGGATGCTCTCAGCTGATACAGGAACCTCCTTCATTAAGTCCAGACCTTTCTAACAAATATCTTCTAAACTCTGCGGGTTGAAGTGATCAGACGTCAGACGTTTCTGCAGTTTGCCTTTATGTCAACACGTGTAACTGACTACAAGCATCAGTCCTGGCAGGTCCTCATTCTTCTACCCATGGTCCTTTGCATTTTGGACTCATTGTTCTTCTAATGATGGTGGGCTGTGTTGTTGCAGGCCTGTTGCTGGGCAGGATGGGAGAGCGAGGAGCTCCTCTGATCAACGTCTGTCAGTGTATCAACGAGTGCGTCATGAAGATCATCAACGCTGCTGTCTGGTGAGAAGAACACTCACAATCTATACACACGGTACACACAGTACTTATAGTACTTATAGTACTTATAGTACACTCTACTGAGACAATGCTGGTATCACACAGGCCTGTTTAACAGCAGACATGTCATGTGTAAATAATGAAGGTAACAAGAATTCAGTTTCATGTCACTGCATGTCGTCCTTACTGGATGGAATTAATTTCCCTACGGGGATCAATAAAGGAGAACTTGTGTTCTTCACTGTGAACCAGCAGCATGTGTGCTGTATGTATATATGTATGTGTGTCCACACATCATACATACAACGTACGTGATGAACTGTGATCCGTTGCACCACTACTGAGCACTGCATGTTGCATCTGTTTTACTTCTAAAACTACAGTACCTGCAAATATTCAGTGTTATATACAGAGTGTCCTTCAGCGTCGAACACTCAAACCAACATTTTAATAATATCTTAATAACTATAATATTAATAATAATAACTTAATATTTATAAGAATTGCTTATGGACGTTTCATTTTGCAACGTTTGGGCGATCTCTTGCACCTGCAGAACGCCACTCTGCTCTTTTGATTTTGGGATGGAGGTCAGGCTCCAGGAGCTGCAGCAGCTCTTCATGGATCTTCTTTCTTCTGAGCATGAAGCCCTTTATGAGTTCTGAGGAACAACTAGCTTCTTTCACACTAGTTATTTACTAAACCAGGTCGCACCAATAAAACTGAAGAAATGTCTCAGAGAGTAAAGACCTTAATGATGTGTAAATCTGTTGATAGGAAACATCTGTAGCCTGTCCAATCAGGAGCAATCAACTATGTAAACAGGAAGTCACTGTAGCATCACAAGCTAGCATAACATCCAAAACGTTGTTTTAGAGTAGCAGAAGACATTTTATTTCTGTCTGCATACATGGAGTGTTTCAGAGTTAGTAGGATTCATACAGTTTATGATGAGAGGGAGCTATCTGAGAATGCTAAGCTAACTGACGCTATCTAGTCAAATGTCATTAGCATGAGGTTTCATAATTTGAGGTTTGTTTGTAAAATCTTCCAGTCTGACGTCATATTAATCTGTCAGATTGCCATGGAATTTACAGAAGATATTTCTGCTCCCCAGAGGATGAACTCTTTATATTTTAATGACTCACTGATCATTCCTCTAGCGCCAGCCTCAGGTCAAACGTTACATGCTTAGCTCCACTACTGGTGAGACTCTAAGGACAGGAAACTCATCAGCATGTGCTTTGTTCTGTCTTCAGGTACTTTCCTTTCGGGATCATCTTCCTGGTGGCGGGGAAAATCCTGGACATGCAGGACCCGAGCACGCTGGGGAAGAAGCTGGGCTGGTACGGCATCACGGTGCTCGCCGGCCTCTTCGTCCACGGACTCATCCTCCTCCCTCTCTTCTACTTCATCCTCACTGGGAAGAACCCCTTCTCCTACATCCGCGGGCTGCTGCAGGCCATGGTGATCGCCCTGGCTACCTCCTCCAGGTCAGAGTCCAGTGCTGTCCTGGTCTCACCTGCTGGTCTGTGGACGTGATAAGGCTTTTATTAAAATTTGATATGAATGCCGTCTCTTCTCAGCTCCGCAACGCTGCCCATCACCATGAAGTGTTTGCTAGAAAACTGCCATGTTGACCGGCAGATCGCCCGCTTCGTCCTCCCTGTGGGTGCCACCATTAACATGGATGGCACGGCGCTGTACGAGGCCGTGGCGGCCATCTTTATTGCTCAGGTTAATGACTATGAGCTGGACTTCGGCCAGTTGGTCACCATCAGGTAAACCAACAGACATGCTCGAAGTGCCTCTAATCTGTCCTTTATATCTTGTGAAAAAACATGCCGAACAGAAATTCAGATTTTAATTTTGGAATGTCTGTCGAACTAACGTCTTATCTCATTTGAAGCTAATAACTACAGAACACGATGCAGTGACCTCAGACTCACTGATGATGGCAGGACTGGTTTCAGGTGTTATTCACCTTTTAAATGGAACGACTTGCAAACTGCACTCGGACTGCTGTGCTGCGTTCTCGCTGGGATTTCAAAGCTGTTTTAATTCATTCCTTCTTTATTTATTTGTGTAGTTTTCTGTTTGCTGATTTTGTTACGTCCGGCCTAGTGGAAAACCTATGGACTCCCTTCTTTCTCTGCTCCCCGAGGATGACCAATGCCACAACAGATGCAGTCCAACAGGAAGTTGTTTATTTGTAACTGCAGGGTAAACCTGACATCAGGGAGAGTTCAGCCAAAATAACACCAAACTAGCTTACCTGGTCCAAACAGAAACAGGAAGCAAAATGCAGGGATCTTACCTGCTGCCCTGACCCAAAACAGGAGAACACTATGCATGAAAATAAACCGTCCTCTCCCCTACAACGACCCGGACTGCTCTTTGTCTTAAGGAAATCAGGCAAAGAAAAGGGGACTGGCCTGCAGGGCAGGTGCCGTTTTAAGGTGGACGCCATCAGTCTCCCATCCAATCACCAGCTGAAACAAAGCATACTAGAGAAACAAACAGGGTGAACAGCACCCCCCTCAGGCAGGGAGGGACGACAGCACCCAAGGTCACACTCAATATAAATACTCATGACCCCGGGTCATAACAGAATGCTCCTTGTTCTCAAGTCTCTCTTGAAAACGAGATCTTAATCTCAATGAGACTAATTAGAGTAGAATAGAATGTCTTTATTGTCACTGTAAGCAACTGTTACAACGAAAAATTAAGGATTAAATAAAGATTAAATAAAAAATAAATAAATGAGAAAGCTTCACAATTTAAAATCTAATTTGAACCAATGTCCTGAGCTGGCAAAATGTGATAAAACGTCAAAAAGAATGAATTTACTTAGAGTGCACATAGAGACGTCCATATTAACTAGTGTTGATTCTTGTCCTTTGGTGTCAGATCCTGTTCTTCAGTGTTTTGGTTTCAGGGTCAGACAACCTGCCGACTGATCCAGCAGGACACTCTGGATCACAGCTGAGACTTTAAACTTCTGTTGTCCTCGTGTGCGTTTGTCTGTCCGGCAGCATCACAGCTACAGCTGCTAGCATCGGTGCAGCGGGGATTCCTCAGGCCGGCCTGGTTACCATGGTGATCGTGCTGACATCTGTGGGCCTGCCGCCAGATGAGATCACACTCATCGTGGCCATCGACTGGATCCTGTAAGTAACAGCACTTACTGTACATTATATTACTGGATTATAATTATCAACGTGTATTTTAATGTTGGAGCTGCCTGTTTCATGTACTGTATCTACAGCTGTGTAGTAGCATACTCATGTGATGTGAGTATAAAATACTTCCAGCACTGCTCAGAGACTCAGTTTCACAGTGAGTCCCTGTGCCCTCCGTCTCTGCAGCGACAGGTTTCGGACCATGATCAACGTTCTGGGCGACGCTCTGGCGGCGGGAATCGTTGCCCACCTCTGTCGGAAAGACTTCCCCCTCAGTGGAGCCGGAAAGCTTGAAAAGGTTTTGACTTGTCAATGTTGGTATTTCAAAAATGTTGTCTCATAATTTCTCTCTCGTGATATAAAAAGTAAATCCTTTGACATACTAATAGATTTCTCATGATTTTGACTGTTTGTCACTGCCAACTTTTCAATTATTATTACAAGGAAAGTTACTTAAAGTAAAAATTGTATCTAAAACTAGAAATGTAAAATTCCGCGGAAATTTTATGTGTGCCTGAAGTGCAACCGCTTGACCCTAGGCCCCGCCTCAGAACTGTCTGTCACTCTGTGTGACTCGGTACTGCCACCTCTGGCCAGAGTGTACTGAGATTAAAGGCACAATTCTGAGACACTTTTTCTTCATCGGATCTGATTAACCTGCTAGGAGTATTGATTAAAAGTATAGGGTCAGTAACTTCCTGTTGTCACTAGGTGGTGCTATGACGAGGAGGAAAATTAGCATGTTCGGGCCGGGGCGACCATGAAATATGTGAAGTTTGGTGCCTCTCGGATAAACGTACAGTGCAGATATAAACCACTTCCTGTTTCACGGCGAAACGCATCAATTCCAGCCACCTCACAGGCAGCAAACACACTCATTTTATAAACAGGTCATTCATCTCAGCACCAAAACACAATCTGTTATTGTTGGTTACGTTATGTTACAGCGGACACAGCAGATTACATCTCCGACTCTCAGCCCGACTCTCAGACCATGGTTAGCGTAGCTTAGCATAAAGAATGAAAGCAGGGGGAAACAGCCAACCTGGTTCTGGCAGAATGTCAAACCACCAAGCCCTCTAAAGCTTGTTGTATCTTCAGGTTGTATCTTGGCCACAGTGGGACGCTAACGTGTGTTGCTGTGCGTTTCCTCCCCAGACTCTACCGTCCTACGGTTCGCAGACTGCTCACGCTCACAACTCCCACAGCGTAGATGTGCCAATGACTGAGATCCACACGTACAAAGACAGCATGTTTGTGACGATGGGTGACTCAGCGGGCGAGCGGCGTCCACACACTGTCTACTACAACATCTGTCAGGTGTGACCGGACCGAGCTGCTCACCTCAAGAGACCACCGAATCGGAGAGAGTCCGGTCAAATCGCACCATGGTACCTGCACAGGTGCTTTCTGCTGACACAGCATGAATCTTCTTCTTCCCAGGATGGAAACTGGGCATCTGCAACTGCTTTCAGTTTAGTTTAGGTGACAGGAACTGTGGTGGTTTCTTTGGCCAAAAGTGGACTGGAGCTTCATCTGGAGCTTTGCTCTCCTGCTCACTGGTGACAGAGACGACCATAGGCCCAAGGGCACAAGGACCATGACGTCATTTGAATGGAATCTCGCCATCAGCTGGGTATCAAACACACATCTTTGGTACCTGTCAGGCAAAGCTCGTATCAAGTGATGGTTGACTCACCTGTGGTCATGAGTTTTGGGACGTTACCAACAGAATGACATGGCAGGCAAATGCAGCCAACATGAGTTCACAGGGTGGCTGGTCGGCTCGGCTTCCAGTTTCTCACTGAATGCCTAAAATCTCAAAAGCACATAATTTGTGCAAAAGTAATCTATGGATGAACATGTTACATGAATTTTCCAACCTCTCTCTGACATTTTGAGATATCAGACGGACTGAAAACAGTGGTTTTGCACGTTCAGTTAGTGACGGGCTCAGAGGAGAAAGGAGCCATTTTATATACTTTTCAACCTTAACGGTTCCCAAAGCACTTTTACAGATCGATCTCATTCATCGGTAGCTGCCATGAAGGTGCTGGCCTCCATCAGGAGGTTTAGTGTCTTGCCCAAGGACACGTGACCCACTCTGCATCCTGAGCCTTCTTTCACAGCTTTTCCAGCTGGGAGGAGGGTAAAGGTGGACCCAGGACACACTGGAGGGGCTGTATATCTCGTCAGACCCGGGCACATGTTGAGGGGAGCTGAACTACCATCACTGCCTGATGATTTAGCAGCTTCGTACCTGCTCTTCATCTTCCCTCAGACTTTAAAGCCACAACAAATCCGCCAAATCCGAATTGTTTTTCAAAGCACCACAGAGGCGCATCAACAAGCCACGTCGGATGAAATTTAAAACACGTCAACCTAAAGACAGCTAATAACCTTCAACATCACACAGAATGTTTTCTGTGTTTGATCTTCCTGCTGCAGGTGTTCAACACACCTTTACCTGAACTGTGTGTTTGATTGGCTGGTGCTCAGACAGGTTGAAGGGTTAAAGGGTAATCTGTCCAATCCAAGTGCTCTTCAACCTTCTTCCTCGTCTGTCTCGTTAGTATTTGGCAGCATGCTTGCATGCGTTCTGACTGGCTTCATTTGAAGTCCACGTGCATTAATTTCTTCTCTTGTCTTGTTGTTTTGATAAATTCTGCAGATGGTTATTTTTTTCTTCTTCTCTAACCTCCGACAGGATGATGATCAAACGTGGACAGCAGGTGTCACATAAAATGAATAAATGGTATTTTCAAATTAATAGAACTTGTTCTCAAATTTAATTAATTTCGCACACAAATTATTAATTCATAACGATGTTGTTTAACAAGTAAATTCACACCAATTCTCCACCCAAACTGTGTTAAACGTGTCCATGAAGACATGTGGACGAATCGCTGCAACGATTAATCAATTAGTTGATCAACAGAAACTGAATCAGCAACTATTTTGATGATTGATTATCGTTTCAGTCATTTTTGTCAAGTGATCTGATTTCAGCTTCTCAAATGTGACGATTTGATGGTTTTCTCTGCTGATGACAGGAAATTGATTATCTAAAGGCTGTAAACTGTCACTCAGACTAAACCATCTATCAAAAAAATAAAAGCCAGATCAGTGGATTATTAATGTTCGTTGCAGACCTGCAGGTGGATAAACTATTATATTTAGCCTCTGTTATTTATTGATCCATGGGCACATGTAATTCATTTGAGAATTCATTATTGTCTGTGTACATTGTTTTGTCCTCCATGACACCTGCTGCAAAGTGATGATGTTGTGAAGTTAAATTAGGGAAGAATAACGACGCTGCAGTGGGTTAATAAGGACTGTACAACCTTTATGCACTGTGGTTCTTTGTCTCTAGTAGCAACTTAACCATGTACATTACCTCAAGCTGTTTACGTGGTGTCCGCTGACATCTGAGATTTGGAGTTGTTGTTACTGAAAGAATCCGCGGTAAAAAATGTGGACTGTCATTATTTTTAAGCAGCGAATTTCAACTTGATTAACTGAAGCTGAAGGTTTCAGGAGTCAGTCTAAAAAACAAAGGAATGATTCAGAAGATGGTCGGGACAACTTAACTTTACACGATTCGTAGTGATACAGTCCTTTAAGATCACCTGAAATAAATCAAATATTTTAGTTTTTCTTGGCAAAGTGCCCATCGGATGTCTGTCTGTGTTTCAGGAGTTGTCTTGTTTCAGTCGAGTTAAACGTGAAAACGTAGATTTGCCTTAATTTGACTGTTTGAACCTCGTCGTTTTAATCCACAAACCTCAGTGTTCATCTGCCAACACACACCGCCAGCATCTTCAACTGTAACCAAACTGCGTCATGCACATCCTTCATTTGTTGTTTTATATGGAATATTCATGTGTTTTTGGACTTTGTGTGATTTATGTTGATTTGTATTTGAAAATAAACCCTGCGTTAATATACTTAGTGGACGTGTTGCTGTACATGACACCAACAACATCCAGGACATGTTTAGCCTAGCTTAGCACAGAGACTGGAAGTGGGGGGAAACTGTTAGCCTATACCTCCATCAAAAGAGAAAGCCTTCCAATAACTCACGTCTGTCTGATTTACAGGTTGTATCTGTGAACAGGTGTAGAGATGTAAAAGGAGGCAGCAGTATGGGGTTGCTTTGAGCTCTATGCTAACGCTACAATCACTATCATAGAGTAAATTATAGTATATTCAAGAGATGTATTTCTTGTCTCATAACTGTCTGTAACCATAAACCATGCCTCTCCTGTGGCGCAGCATATTGTCCAAAATGAATTGATTTTGCCACAAAATTCCATTTTAAATGCTGGTGTGACCGGGCCGTTAACAGCCTGTCAAGTACAGTCCTGCTGATGACGGATAGTAAACTGTGCTGACGGTGCTGGGAACAGGACAGGAGTCCAAAACAGAAGAAGATGACGTATTTGCTTCTGTGTAAGCTTCCATCAGCGCCACTGCTGTGACCAAGCCTAGCAGCTTCTTTGTGCTAAGCTAAGTTAAACCCGTCTAAAGCACCTGTAAACAGATACTGTAGCTCATCTGCACACAAACACATGTAAAATCCACAGTTTGGGGTTTTAAGGAGCGTTATGTGCTGGAGTTTCAGCTGCTCATTCGTTGACCCGTCCAACGTCGTAGCAGCTACAGCCATTTTTACCTCTCAGAGTGCTGTAGTTATTAATCCAATAATGCGAGCTTGAGAGCTCACGGGACTGAATCCCTGCGACAGCACGCAGCCACAGGTTAGCCACTGCTAACCCTCCACCGCAGGTTAGAGTCACAGTGACGATGTAATGAGCTCGGCTTTACTGAGGGGTCTCCTGGCTTTGCATGCTGGAAGTTTCTCTTCTTGGGGACATTTACAAAAAGCTTCAACGTCGTGTAACTTCTAAATAATGTTATGATGCTGGGTCATAGTGTGTGTTTGTGTCTGTGATTTTGGTGCTGTTGTCCCTTCCTGCCTGAGGGTGGCGCTGTTCACCGTGTTCTGTGTTTCTTTAGCATGCTTTGTTTCAGATGGTGACTGGTGATTGGACGGAAGATTTAAAATGGTACCCGCCCAGGCTGGCTGGTCGAAGTATACATTTAATTATTTATCTGCTTCCTGTTTTCCTTTATGTTACATGATGCCATTATCATTTACTGTATACCCATTAAATATGAAACTGCAGCTGGTTAGCTTAGCTTAGCATAGAGACTGAAGACAGGGGGAAACAGCTAGCCTGGCGAACAAAATCCAGCTACCAGCACCTCTAAAGAAAGTCGGGTTTGAGGAGGTTTACCACGGGTGTGTTTGGATCGACGAACTCCAGTGACCTTTGCAGCAGATTTAAGGAGATTTCCAACAAAATCTAATTGTTTTCATTGTCAAGAAATTAAGCAGAAATCAGAATCTAAAGAAGCTTTATTCTGCCCAGATTTATTACACATTCAGCTTAAAAAATACATAGTTAACACAGTACATCATATCTGTTACTAGTAAAATGCTGCAAATGTTGTTCACTTTGAATTAATCTACAAGTAACCACTTTTTAGAATATAAAAATACGATTTAATCATTTTTAAATGTGCAGCTGAAGCCTGTTCTGCTTTCCCGGGTCCACACCTTTGAATCCACTGACTCTGGTCTGGCATCACGACATGAAACAGCGGTTTCTCCATCCAATCAGCGCCTCTGTTGGGACTAACAGCGTTGTGAAGCTGTAGCCAGAACCAATGAGGAGTAACCTCAAAGTACCAACTAGTAAACCCAGCACGTTGGCATGGCAACGCCTCTGCGTCAACTCCTATGTTGTTAGATTCAGACGGACACGTTGGTCTCTGATTGGTTGATGACCCCCCCCACAGACTGAAGATGGAATTGGAGCTTAACGAGCTGACAGTCCTGTCTGATATCAGGTGACAAAACTGACTTTTGGAATATGGTTACTTTTATTAAAAATGGGCCATTTTGAGGGTTTTACATGAGGTAGTAGTTCCGCCAACACCTCTGAGTCCTGGAGCGACACATTTAACCTGTTCACATGAATACACCTTCACAGTGAACACAGTCTCGCTCCATTTGAACGTTCAGCTGCTTGTCATTCGACCCAGAATGAGTGAAACATGACTGATTAGAGAAATCTGTCAAGAGATTTTTCCTGATGCGTCGCCTCGATCAGCTTCAGCCCTCAGCTGATTTTATTCATCAGTGAAGTCTGCAAAAGCAGGAAACCATTCGCTGTTCTTTCTTTCTGATTTGCCTCTACTTGCATTCTGTTCCTTTTGTTGTTGGACGTTCTTTATCCTGGAGATCTGAGCAGCAGCCAGGCCGATCAGGCAGACCTGCCGGAGGAAACAGATTAGAAACTGATCAGTTCTGCTTCTGTCAAAACTTTCTTTCATTAACCCGATTGATTGTTGTGATGCTCGTGGCAGCCAAAGTCTGTTCAAAGTACAACATGAAGACTTTCCTTCTTTAAAATTGCTTTCTTGTTGGTGGAAACATCATCATTCAAGAATACACAGGGTCTTTATAGCCGGTTCCCTCTTGGATCTGGTTCTTGACATGAAAATATGTGTTTTCATTATGTTGCAAAGCGAACACATTTCTTATTGAGACTCGAAAACAGCATTTTTTGTCAGTAACTTGTCTTTTAGAAAGAGACACCACTGTAAGGTCGGGACTGGATGGTGAATTTTTGCAGTTCAGTTCGACAATTTTAACATGTCTGTAACTTTCCTATCGACTAAAACAACCAGCTGATTGTGTGACCTAATGTTCAGGAGAATGAATCTCGCCATTCAGCTGCGATGAACATCATATCAATAAGTTTGATTTGAAGTTGAAGTTTGATTTCCGTGTGGAAAGAGCTTGTGGATGTTGGGACATCCTGGGACATGAGTCATAGTGTTGCACTCAGTTGTTAATATGAAAGGTGCTGGAAATATTTGAGTAAGTAACGATAAAACGAGCTGAGAGAGAAGTTCAGCGTCCTCCGTCCTGCTGCTTTCCTGCGTATGATCTTGCTTGTGTTCTATTTCGGTTTTGTCTACTTCCTGCTGGACCTGTTGCCTGCGTGTATTTGACTCGCTGTCTGACTCTGGGTCGTGCATTTGACTCTATTTCCTGGTGTTTGGCTGCTGCCCCAGCCGTTACTGTATACTGGCACCTTAACAGTTCTAATGGACGTCCTGTATGAATCAAGTAATGATGGAGAAGAAGGGAAACAGCGAATATCTGATAATGTAATAAAAGCTGGATATAAAACATGCAGGGCTTCTGCATGTCACCGATTCTAAGTAATGATGGTGCAGTACCGATTTGATGGTGTTACCTCGAGCAGCAGCAGGCCGCCAGTCAGACCGGCCACCAGCAGCAGGTGGTTCTTGGCCCATAGGATGATCTTCTCCAGGCAGCCGATGGTGAAGATAGTTTGTCCGGCCGAACGCGCCTCCAGCTGCTGCATCCCATAACCACACATGGTGTTCAGCACCGTCTGCAAAGTTAGAAAATAACACAGTATTCCTGCTCCTCAGAGGATGAACCCTTTAGGTTTCCTCCACTAGAGGTGAGACTCTATAAATCATCAGGATGTCGTTTGTTCAGTGTTTCTGTAATGAACACTGCAGCCTGTAGGGGGCGCCAGCAGGACTTTAGACTGTTAATCGGGTTCTCTCATGTTAATATTTATATGTATGCAGATGATACTCCGTTATCTGTTTTTGTGTCACTCAGTAAACTCAACCCTACTATTGAACCGGTTCACTGCATTTATCATTTTAAATAACAGTTACGACATTAGCAGCAACTGAACCAAGACAGGTGTTCAGTTCCATTACTGGAGCAGAAGCAAAGTCAGAGAAACGCAAATCCTGTCACCTCACCCACAACCCTGGATCACTCTTTGATCCTGACATGAGTTTTGAATATCACGTTGAAAATATTAAGCAGGAATATTGGCAGTGTTATTATTTAAGGGGATAATACCTGACAAGTTGTATATACTGCAAAAACACACCTGTGTCATATTTGACTTTATCCGACTCGAGGGTCTCAGCAGAGAAGGTGTCGTATGTTACAGATTAAAAAGCCCCTTTAGGCAAATTTGTAATTTGTGATATTGAACAGTATCAAATATATAAAATGACCTTGACTGACTGTCCAGTTATGAAACGTTAATCCACACCTTTCAGCAACTGGTATAAAACAAATACTGCATACTGCAGGTGTCCTCCTGTCTGACTAAAACCTTACACTAGGATTTCTTTGGTTCCAGGAACCGACAGAGATGGAAGTGAACAAGTAAACCAGAACGCCAGGCATCCACGTGTCCCTCCATAAACCTGCTGGGGACCCTACAGTTCTGACCTGGTTCTGCAGGTGAACGCAGCAGGAGAAGGGAACTCCACAGGCCTCCAGACTGGGGTTGCCATCCAAACACTCGAAGTAGACATTATGGGACCAATCCTTATAGGTCTCAACTCCACAGCACTGAAACTGCAGACACAACAAACTGTCACTTCAGCCACTTGCTACCGACTCGTCAGTGTTATTACAAATGGCCCGACGCTGCCTGTCAGTCACCTTCTTCTGGATGAAGTCGATGGCGTTCTCCAGGTCCTGGTCCTCCCTGTAGCGGACGATGGCCTTCATCATCAGCCTCTCCGTCCTCTCCGTCACCTGAACAACAACAACAGCAGCATCATCAGGTTTTTGTTTGTTACTTGCAGTTTGAGTTCATTCATGAAGAAAACATCGCCAGGCTGCATGATGTTGTGAGATGTTACCATGTCAGTGAAGAGGTATCCCACGACTCCAGCAGCGATCTGCAGCAGGAGGACGGCCACCAGGATCCCCAGAAACTGCAGGAACAGTAACAACACATTACACACGGAACCCCTTCCAGTTCTGCTCATCAGCGAGTCGTACCGTCTTCAGCAAGCAGGTGGCGTTACGCAGCGCCCCGAAACATCCGAGGAAGTTGATGAGAAACATCACCGAGCCGAAGACGATCAACAGCAGAGCTGGATCTACTGTCAGGGTGTCAACCACATCTACACACACACACACACACACACACACACACACGTGACATCAAGTAAAAGTTGAAACATGTCTGATTAACGTTTTATGGCTTCTCAGGAATGTTATCTTATAATGCACTAAACTCTTTGGAATTCAGTAATGACACAGCCAACGGTGGACTGTAGCTGAGTACATTTACTCAAATACTGTACTTGAGGTCAAATTTGATGTACTTGTACTTGAGTATTTTCTCTTCGTGTTACTTTTGTCACCTGTATTCAACCTGAAACAGAATCATTGCCATATCAGCTCCACTTCTTCTTCTGTTGTTTTCTGTCCTACAGCTGTCGTCTTTTTAACAACCCCAAACAGATGATGAGCTTGTGAGAGAACTCGAGAATCTATCATCCATCACAACCGGTCGAGCACCACCCAGAGCCTGGTTCTGGTTCTGGTTCTTGCCACTGTCTCCTGGTGCTGCTCATGGTGGAACTGTTGGGTCTCTGTAATAAAGAGTCGTTCTGGACCTGCTCTGTGTGAACAGGTGCTGTATAAATAAAACTGAAATGAATTTGGAAAATTCAATCCCAGTTGGTAGAATACTGAAAACATACAGCAGAACATTTGTAGTAAAGACTCACGAGGTTCTTAAAGTTCAGGCTGTGAGAAGGTTACTGGGTTACACGTAGTCGCTACAGCCTGTTATTATTATTTGACCAACCATTTTCCTTGGCGATCTTGGCGTAGATCCCCACCGCTATGAGGACGGAGCTCACAACCTGGACAGTCACAGAGAAGGAGATGATGACAGCACCGACATGGAGGCTGGGCTAGCACTTTCCCCCTGTTTCCAGTCTCTGTGCTAAGTCAGGCTAAACACATCCTGGACCTATTCTTACATGATCTGCAAGAATGAAGCTGAATACTGAAGACAACACTGTTAAAAACAAACGCCACACACGGATCTGTGGTGGGTGAGACGTGTTGCAACAGGTACAGGTGAGGAGATGAAATACTAAGCTTCACTCTTCATTCTTGGCTTTTCAAGGAGAAGGTTTTTTTATTTCCAGGAATTCAAAACAGGAAAGGGTCGCCAGCAAACGTTTGCCACAAAGTTTGAGGAACATGATGGTCTGAAACGTATGGAAGCACATTTCTGCCAGGAACAGAAAACAAACAACTATGTAAAGTTGTGCATGATGAAAGTTAAACTGCTCATGGTAGGTAGAAATGATGAGATGGAAAGTCCACATTTTGGTTTACTACCTCAAAATGTATTTTCAATTTACACATAAAAATAAAACCTGAGTGGAAATGGTGGAAATTTGAAATAAAATGCCTAAATATTGCCAAAAGAGTTTTAACATTTGCCTGAAGTGGAACAGTTACAAAGTGCATATTTGCATAACATTAGTGATGGGAACGCCATTAAATTGCTTTTTCTTCTCCAATTTTCTGTAAATGTAAAGATTTGTGTTTAGATTGAAATTTGGCTTTATGTCAACATTTTGAGTTAATGAGTCACGATTATAAGTTACTATCTCACTGCATAACTTTTCATCTATTTTTGATTTTTTGGGGGGAGAAATGGGCTTCCATAAAAATATCACTATATGTGGGATTAAGATTTTAGTTCACTGCAACTGAGAAGCTTAAACCACATTCTTGTGGCCTTATAGTGTGCAGACAATTTTCTGTCATTAAATGAGAGCATATTAAGTGTTTAGGTGCATATTTTGGAAAAACAAACCCACGCACAGGTTTGTTGAGAGTTCTGTGTCACTTTTATACATAAGTGCTTCTTTTCAGAATCAGAGGAGATTAAACTTCTCACAGTTCTTTTCCTCTCATGTATTTGTAACTGTGGTGCTGAAATGACTCGCAGTAAAACCCGAAAGTGACATATCTGATCCTGAGACAAACGGAGACTCACCCAGAAGGCGTAGCAGAAGATGAATAAAGTGTACTTGATGGCTCGGTATCCTCTCATCTCCTCTGGGTGAGTTGCTGTTCTGTGCGGCTGCACTGGAAGTGTGTTGGAGGCTTGATACCTGCTGACGGACGGACGTGTGTCGGCCTGCACGACGCATTCCTGCTGTCAGGCTGTCGTCCTGTCATCACGGCGGAGAGGAGGTGGAGGCCTGTCGCTGTCAAACCACATCCCATATACTGCTTCAACCAGAAGACTTCACTACTACAGGATCCACATCCAGTCTCCTGTCCTGTTGGCGCCCCCTGCAGGCTGCTGTGTTCATTACAGCCTCAACATGAACAACATCCTGATGATGTTTCAGTAGTGGAGCTGGACATGTAAAGTTTGTCCTGAGGGCGGCGCTAAAGGAAAGGTCAGGGTGGTAATTGAACTCTGAAGGGTTCATCCTCTGGGGAGCAGGAAGAAAATATTCTGACGATTGCAGGTTCTAAAACTTATCATGTCAGCAGAAATACTTTTTTTTTAAATGCTTTTTGCAGTTCATCAGTTTATTCAAATCAAACTTTGTCCTCAGGTAAAGTCTGCCGAGCTATCGGGATTATTTTTATTTTTTTACTATAATATTGATGCAGTGATTGTTCACCTGGGAACAGATCTAATGAAACTCCAGTAATTGAACAAAACATCTGTCTTGGTTAAGTTGCTGTTATTTAAAATGATAAATGCACTGAAACAGTCCGTTAGTAGGGTTGATTTTATTGAGTGACACAAAAACAGATAACAGGGTATCATCTGCATACATTTAAAAATGAACCTTGCGTTCCTTTACATGTTAGTCCTGCTGGTGCCCCCTACAGGTTGCAGTGTTCATTACAGAAACAATCGGAACAAACGACGTCCTGATGAGTAATCTCTTCTTAGAGTCTCACCTGTAGCTAAACAGGTAACATTTGTCCTGAGGGTGGCGCTAGAGAAAAGCAGGGAAGTTGTAGTCATTAAAATCTAGAGTCCCATCCTTTTCTGGCTTAGGACCCCATCAGGTCTAAGAACATCTGCACAACCCCAGCTGTTTAAAGTGAACAATGTTGATGAAGAACAATGAAAGAACATATAACATATAGTGTTATCTCATAGCACCCTGTGAAGCCTGACACATGAAATAATTTATTAAATTGAAGGGTTTATTTCACCTTTTGATAGAATACAAAAACAATTGTTAATCATTTGCATGTATGACATATTCTTTGTATCATCTTCTCAGGTATTTATGGTAATTTATTGATAACAAAGTTTTTTTTAGAAAGAAAAACAAATATTGTTCATTGCAATTGCAACATTTGGAACATTTAAATTGATTTGGTTCTCTTTTTTTCCCCAAACAGGAATCTTTTTGCAACCTTTTGATTTGGTTTCAGTTCTTGTTTAGGCACAGATGGACTTTACATTTCCCACAGTCTACATGTGAGGAGTGACTGCCTGTGCAGCGCCTGCATCTCCGTCGAGTTTCCCCATGTTGGGAAATGATCAATGCCATCGTTTCTCCCATCAGGAGGCTCACTAGAGTGTTGCCTTTTTACGGGGGTGTTGTGTCCAGCTCTGGAGAGGATGGTGGTCTGCCACACTTGATGCAGCCTTTTCCTGCGCCTGTGAGAGAAGTGCCAGCAGAAGCCTGAAACCTTCGAAAAGCCATTTGGGGTTCCAGTTTCTTCTGGTCTCTCCTGTAGAGGCTGTATTCGTGGCTAATTGCTACATAATAATGAAAATGGCAGCTTTGTGTGGAGCAAAGTGAACATCATTAGTTAGTTAAACAGACAGATTAGGGATTCTATGTGTTCAGCTGCCACATAAGTTCACTTTAAATGGCGAATGTTAGTGACAGTATTCACTTTATTATCGAGTCCGAAAAGTCACAGATATTTTCCCCATATAGCTAATATGGAAAGGGCTACCAACACACTCACATTATTGCTGTGGTGCAGACTGATCATTTTCAGACTGATTTTATAAAGTCAAAGGTTAGACATTAGCACTTAGCAGTTTACCCTAGATAACAGATATCTTAATGCTCAACTTCTAACCATGACATTACAGAAATTCATTATTTTGTTGTATATGATGTTTGGTCATTTGTATATTGATACATATGTAAATGATTTGAACTTTAACCAGGTCAAACTTAATGTTTGTTCATATACAAAGTATGTAAAATGTACATTTGACATCATATGTTATTATATATATTTATATTACATAAAAATCTATATATATACTGTATATCTTTTGTTCGTCGTCCTCCTCCTCTCCTCATTAAAGCAGATTACAGATCCTGTCAGAGGATTACACTCTGCTGTGTTTTCCTCTCCGCTGCAGGTCGTCTGTTATTTGAGGACCTGATTGAGGACCATGGGCCTGCTGGAGATCCTCTCGTCTGTCAAAGACAGAGCTGAAAAGTTCCTGAACGAGAAGAATGTGGTGACGGACCTTCTGGGGAAGTTGGAGGAGAAAACAGGGATAAAGAAGAAGATCATTGCAGTGGGTAGGTGTCGATCATGATTCCTCGCTCTGTTTATATTTAGTGGATTTGTTCCTGTTGCATGTCGATGGAACACAAACCTGGAAACACAAACCTGGAAATGTTCTGGAGCTTTTCTAATTAGTCATAAACTTTATTTATATAGCAAGTGCTTTACATGGTTGAACCAGGACCAAAGACATTAGGACTGATATGACAATCAAAAGGACATAAAACACAAAAGCTTTAAAATATTTGACATGTTGGAAGGAAAATGGTGTCCTCACATTAATAAAAGCTTCTTTGTTTTTTATAGTACTTTTTAAGAAGTGATTATATGATTATACAGTACTTTGCAAACGTTTTAGGCAGGTGTGGAAACAATGCTGTAAACTGAGAATGCTTTCAAAAATGGAAGTGTTAATAGTTTAGTTTCATCGATGAACAAAATGCAGTGAACAGAAATCTAATCAGTATTTGGTGGGACCACCCTTTGCCTTCAGAACAGCATCAGTTCTTCTTGGTTCACTTGCAGACACTTTTTGTAGGAACTCTGCTGGTAGGTTGTTCCAAACATCTTGGAGAACCAACCACAGATGTTCTGTGGATGTAGGATCCTCAGATCCTTCTGTCTCTTCATGTGATCCCAGACAGACTGGATGATGTAGAGATCAGGGCTCTGTGGGGGCCAGACCATCACCTCCAGGACTCCTTGTTCTTCTTTATGCTGAAGATAGTTCTTAATGACACTGGCTGTGTGTTTGGGGTCGTTGTACAGGCAGAATAACTTTGGGGCCAATCAGACGCCTCCCTGATGGTGGTGCATGATGGGTAAGTATCTGCCTGTATTTCTCAGCATTGACGACACCATTAATCCTGACCGAACCTCCAGCTCCATTTGCAGAAA
>JAVQJF010014664.1:0-31201 GCA_036023855.1 Gadopsis marmoratus | reverse complement strand
TATATATCTTTGGCTGAAAGCAAGCAGTATTATTATAAAATAATAGATGTTACAATTCTGTAATGATCATGTTGCTAACATCCTGTAATCTTTCAAATAAAAGGGCAGTGAATGCCTATAACTACACTGTTTTCAGTTTTGAAATTTCCAACGTGTTTTATTTGCAGAGGTACTGGCTCAGTGGCTGACTTTTCTCTCTTCCCAACCTACTGACCGACTACACACTCAACTGGACTTGACTGGGCTGGCATAGAGTGAAAAAGCCCAAACCAGACTTGCAACATGCAAAATGCAACCACCCCTGTTATTGCTTTGTAACTCAGCAGCACTGGTGGACACACTACTCCATGACAGAATACACCACTGTCCTATTTTGCAGCACTGAATCGGGTAACCAGTTCAGAAAAGCAGCGTTGTTTTCATACTTTCTCCACCGCTTGGCATATCCCAACCTGTATAGTCTGATTTTCTTCTCTTGTGAAGAGACAGCAAGTCTTCTTCTGTGCTCTTGTAGCTATTACAATAGAGCAGGAGAAACGCATTTGAGAGGTATAAAAATATCCAGGCCTCCATGACCCACAGTCCTGGTATTCTAAAGATGATATTAAAAAAGACATTTCCTGCTGAACAGTAGCTGGAAAACATTGTCTCTTCTGGAAGGAAATCACATGAAATAATGCACAAACAACTCCTGAATACAGAGCAGTGCTCCAAATTTACTTAATATGTTAAATACATTGCTTTATATGCTGTGCAGTCCTGCTCCAATGTGTACTAGGGGCATCAAATGATGTAAGCTGTGCTGTGGTGGCAGTGTGTTTTGGACTTAAGACTTCAGATTGTGACTGTTTGTCCCAAGAATTCAAACAGTCGATCTACATAAAGCACAAATAAGTTTACTTTTTTGTGTTTAAAGATCTGGTTCTTGTGTTTTTGGATAACACTGTGAGCGCTTCTGTTCACAGTCACTACATTGCTGGTGGTGACTGTAGGGTTATGCTAATGTACAGGTCACTGTATTATCCAAATAGAACTGTCAGACCCCAGGCTGAAAAATACAAGAACTTTACTTTAATCCCACCTGCATATACAATCTCTATAAAACAAATTCTAGCTATAACTGAAACTCATTCCCAACAATTGATGGATAGCCCAAAATCCAATGAACAAGTCATTCTATGGTACGGAACCAGTCAGGGAGATGGACACAAAAAAACATATACACAGCCTGACTGTTCAGTCAGAAACACGGCACCACATTCATAAAATGCAGCTTTTTGTAGCTTTTAAACTGGATTCTGATTCACTTCACCAAACCCACTGAGGTGAACTTTCCCTGGCCTTGCAGTAATCTGCCTGTTAAAAGAAAAATTAAATTTACAGAGCACAGTTTTAGACTGTAATAGTTGCAGGCACAAATACACAGCACATACACACACACATGTCATCTTTGAAGTCAAAGACAGTAAAAACCTTAGATTTGATGATAATTAATGCCAATGAGTACCTTTTCTTCTATCCTCTCGCTTCAGGGTTTACATTAGTGCAGTATGTTAACTAAAAGGGGGTTGATTCAAACATCTGACACATTACAAAGACAAAGTGCTGCCGAAGAATGCCACTGAGAAGAAGAAAAAAAACATTTTTCAATGGCAACACTTCCTGTTGCTGCTTCATAATTAAAGCCTCCCAGCAAAGACAATTAATTATGGCTGTTGTTGTGATTTTGCCACAGGAAGTGCTGAGCGACAGTTACTGGGTGCAGCTGAGGCTAGAGGTTCGTGTGTACACACACACTGGGAAATTTTGAACTGAAATGTATTTAAAATTGACTAGTCTGAAAATGAGAACTTGACACTGATTACAATCATTTTCTGTGCAGCCGTGAAGACACGATAAAAACATTATGTTTAGTACATATCCTTAAACATTAAAGATGATTAATTAACTACATCGTTGTGCTTGCTTAGTTAAATACGGTTCTGTCAAAGCTTATATTATCAAAGCCGAAAAAAGGCAGACCGATCTTAAATTTACTCTGAGCCCCTTGAGCCGTAAGCTGGTGGTTGCCTGTTTGCCAAACATGATCCAGCAACACTTACGGATTAGAATTCTTCTAGTGTAGAAAAGCTTGAAGTTGGTGTAAGTTCTTGTTGATGAGAAAACACACTGACAAGGACATGACACACACATCAGACTGTATTTAAATCATGAATAAAGCATTTGTAATTTTTATAAGTATGTACAGTATGCACTCTATGGGTGCGAGAAAAGCTCAGATATTGGTCAAAAAGAGGAATAGCCAGGTTATGTGTGTACAGACACACATATACAAGAGTGACATGCTCTGTTCCTACGTATCTATTTATTCAGCTGTCCTCGTGTACATCACTGGGTCTGTTTATTGTCTAAGTCCTTAAATAAATCATTACGTGTACTGTATATGAGAAGGTATCAGGCTTCCGTTTTCTTTGGCTCTGGCCAAGTTCTGCTCCTTTCAGAGGTCTCTTTCCCTCTATATCTGTAACTCTCTCTCTCTCTGCCTCTCTCTCCTTTTGTTTCTCGTTGTGGCCATGCAGACTTCAGAATGTGAAAAGATAGGGGAGGAGAAGAGACAAAAATGAAAGCCTCCATTTTAAGGGAAGAACAACAGTGCAGAGAACATCAAATTATTGTTATGAGCTTGTGCCAGGCACACCGTGTGAATCCCAAACAGTTCCTGAGCAATATTGACACTCTTTCCCAAGACAGAACCCAAAAAACAGGGAAACGATATGGGAAAGGAAGGAAGTGGTGAATGAAGAGCAACTCAGTTGGTGAGAATGGGCAGGTGGGGGGGGGGGGGGGGAGAGAAGAAGGGCGGAGAGAGGGAGGAGGTTGGGGTGGAGGGAGTAACGGAGGGAGGGGACTGACTGTGAGAGCACAGAAGGGTTGATGGATTTAAAAAGAGAACAAGCGCTAGCTTGGAGTGAAGAGAGGAGCAATTTCAATTATCATCAGCCAACACATCACACACACACACCAAGTGTGAGTACCAAAGTCACTCCATTTGACTTGAATGGCAGAGCGGCTCCAGCTCTCTTTCATTCTTTGATAGAGTATATATTGCAATCATTCACAGACGTCACTCAAGTGGAGGACAGTGGCACTGTGGCGTTTTTCACTGCACCTATGCTCTCTTTGTGTTGTCATCTATGTCCTTTTAAGTGGCAGATAGTGTACAAATGTAGACAAACATGCAACCGCCCCACCTCCCCCACATACTCGCACAGCATGCATAAGCCCTTCCTCTATTTTTTTCTGAATAGCATGTAGGATGCGTCTCAGTGGAACTCTGGCTACATTGTCAATTCAATCAATACTCCCACATGACCGGGCACATACCCTGGACCGCAGAGCATCGAGACCTAACAAGAGGGCTCTGTCTGTCTGATACACACACACAAACCAAACACAAGTAAGACTAAGAATATGTGCTGGTTCACCTTTGCTTGTACTATTGTGTGGGAATAAGGAAAAAAAAAGACTGGTTTTCACATCAGGGTCACAAAGCAAACAGCAAAACACCTCTGTCAGTTAAAGTGCCCTTACAGTATATTTTCATGAATGTTTATAGGGTGGCAAAACACCATCTTATTTCTTCAAGTTGGGTGAAAGACCTCAACTGCAAGAATGATTATCTTCTGTCAGACATACCGTACTGAATGTTCTACTGTGCATCTCCGCACAATCGCTTAAGAATAAGACTCTTGACATCAGATCTGGTCCACACAAGAGATTCTACTTAATGACTCAGCAAGGATGTCCTTTGTGACACACCGGGAAGCCAACTGATGTTATTCACACAGCAGCCACCAGCAGTTGGGCTGTTGATTTTGAAGCCCCTTTAAGTTGGCAAATTACTAAATTTCTTTTTAAAAATCACATGATACATTTGTATCTATAATATTTGTCAGATCATATTCTGTGAGTATAGTAGTTTAGATCAAAAGTGCTTTCATGACTTAATGATGCTAGTCACATTAACAATTAGCAGTAAAAGAAAAAAAAGGAAGGAAAGAAGGAAATAAATAAATACAAGTTGGATGTGAGTCAACACAGGTCACATGGTCCATAGTGGCATGTCATTAAGGCGCTCATGGTCAGGACCTCACTTTTGTCTTTTTAATTAGTGATTCCTTAGGCAATTGCAACAATGCTCTTCACCGGCAGCCCTGCAGCTCTTGAACTTCTACAACCTAATGTTGCTCTCACCCACACATTAGCTGGTATGATTCACTCCTCATAGTAGTCATTAAATCTGTGTGTGTGTGTGTGTATTTCTAGCTGGCTGGACACATTGTCATACTCAGCTCATTCACTAAAACTCAACCCAGTTGGACCCAATCACACCGTAACACAGAAGTGATGCTGTACATAATATGTGAGAAGTGGATTTATTTACAGTGTGAGGCAGATACTGGTAAAATATTAAATCCATCAATAGTTCTCTGAAAAGGTTATACAACGCAAACTTACATTTCCAACTTAACCTTTACACGGACATATAGCGCTATTTTTCAATAAAACAGAGCAGCAAATATTCTTTGAGGAAAATAGTATTTTGGTGGTGTAGGCTTAAACTGACCTTTGAACCATACAGCGATTCCTGTAGCGACAGGCTGCCTTGGCAGAAACTACAGTTTGACGTATAAATATTTTGCGTTATATAATGAGTTTCAACTAAGCAATTAGTCACAACTTCGCCAAGTCAGAAGGGGGAGGAGGGAGCATTGAAAAAGAGCAGCAGAGCACCCACACTGTTCCTTACATCTTTGTTAATGAATGATCCCACCTTTGGGATGTCATTGTACTGAACAATGTACATGAACTGCACACAATCCATTGTTAACATTTTAATTGAACATATTTATTTCTTCACATTTATATTCGTTGTCCATCACTTTGCTTTGTTAGTTTTTCTACTCACTCTTTTTGCACCTTTTGTGGTTTACTGTAAAAAAAAGATGATGGACTCCTGAATGTTTCAAGTCACTGTAAACATAACTCAACACTATCAACACACCTCACCCGTCAACTAACATTCTTCCTGCAGCAAACCCAGCCGTGTCCGTGTGTTTGTGTTAGTACTGGTCTATACTCAAGACCTAATAAACAAAGACAGAGCACTGATCTTCCTTTAACCAAAAGTGTTTAAACATCAAGCTAAATCTCTCAGCTCAAAATGACAAACCCCAAAAACCAACAAGAGTTGACGTTCTTTCAAGGCAGCAGAGAAGTGGTGTAAACCTGCTTGACTCCTGTTGTTAATGACAGAGCAATGTGAGCAAAAACATGGCTCTATCCCAGCAGAGCCATGAGCATTCATGTGGACGACCACCCTATTACAGGTGTGAGATGGGGCTAAACGGAGAAAAATGATGTCCAGTCAGGCGGGCAGGACCCTGTCTCCAAGCAGTTGTTCAGCAGTTTGATCAACAGCCCAGGTCACCTTGTCCACCCACTTACAACAAAGCTACAACACGCACAAACCCAATTCACAAAACATCAGGGGAAGGGAAGATGAATCATTGGGTCAATATGATCAGGCTGCCTTCTCTCACCTCTATACCGTGTCCTTCAATTTAGAAAAATAAAAAAGATCTGAAATGCCCCATGAAGAAACCAAGGCATGAGTCAAATGCTGTGTTCATTCACCCTTGGGTGCTGCAACTACATTATTCACAATTATCTTTATATGCAGAGACTCTAACTAATTAAAGGCATTTTGTTGTGTTTGGCTGGCAGCCTCCAGAAGTGCAAAAGAGTAAAGAGCAGCTTTAAGAAACACCAGTGGGAAGAAAGCTAGGAAACATAAACACTAAGACTTAAAGCTGGAGCTTTTAGAACCAACACATTCATCAGCAGATAAGTGTAGCTAAGCCAGCTACATCTGAGGTGCTGTCTGGGGCATTACAGTACAGCAGCACGAAAGAGGAAGCATAATAACACCTGACATTGTCAAAATGTAACCATAAACAGTATAAGTATACAGTATATAGTAGAAGCTGATCAGTATCACTCTGGTCCAGATAATTGCCAATCTTAGCTTACTGCAGATAAGACATAGTGCATGTATACATTGTTTGTCCCTAAAACAAAACTTGTCAGTACTCTTAAACTGTAAAGACCTTCTTTTTATAAAGCCACTTGGTTGTCATGAACCAAACATCCCTTAACATCTCTTTAAATTAGTAAGAGTGAAGCAAAGAGAGAGTAAAAGGACTAAACAATGTAGTTCAAAATCCCAAGCAGATAATGTTATGCTTAGGATATATATTATTTCACCCGGACATCAGAGATATCTGAAGGATTACGCTTTAACCACAGGTACCTGTATTTGTACACCAATCCCAAGAACTAAAAAAAAAAAATCAATCCTTTTCAGAATATAATTCTAACATGGCATGGCTTTCTCATCCCCTTGTGTGGGAGGATGATGAGGGAATGCTTTTGATCGGTCTTGCACTGGCACCACAATTAATCCCATGGTCATATCACTGCTCACGATGAGGGCAGAAGGCAGCTTGGAGCTTCTCTCCCTTTTCCTTCAATCACGGTAAACCATACCATCCCTGCAGTATAATCATCGCAACATTGTGCGGCGGGACTTGACATGGCCCTAATGAGATGTCAGCAAAAGGAGGCAGAGAAAGATGCTGGGTGTACACTAGGCTGTACCAAATGAAGTGCTATCTTGATCAAGAACCATGCTTCCTGTGACAACCTCATCATCTCCCCATGTAATTATTTTGTCAAGACGTTCAATGTATTTATCATATGTGCGGAACCTGTAATGCTGTAATGTGGCAAGAAAGGGTTCAATCCAACTGCGTGTTTGCGTAAGTGTGTGACCATGTGCACGTTTGTGTGATTTTGGATGTTTTTGAGAGTGCATTATGTGATACTCAAAGGGCAATCCTAAATGTCTATGGGTGAAGGGTCTGTGTCTCTGGAGAGAAATTGCCCCATGCACCTGACCCATAATGCACTCTGGCTTCATTAAGTGTGCTTTCTATTTTAGCACAATTTGACCAGATGACCTCTTAACAACACACTACCTTTCCCAGAAGGCCCACAGGCACTCAAACTCAAAAGTGATTCATTATGGCATTACTAATAAACCTCTGTACTGTGATGAAAGGCCAGCAATGAAAAACAGAGGCCTTACCCCATCAGAAGCATTAGTAGCCGAGTGTCTTCAGGCAACAGATGACAATATATTTGATCTACTGATATAAAAACATTTGATAGATTATATTCAAAGTGAAATTTACAGAAAGATCCAGATAAACAATTAGTAGAGATTGTCATAAGCTCCCCTTTGACAAATTGACATCAATCAATTTTGCTAAGGGAAAAATCAGTGACACTTGTTGCTATGGATACACTTCAATAGTATACATTTGTTAGAAGATTTTACTGTTGCTAGGAGACATTAAAAAGACTGGGCCATATTTGGGTGACAGAAAACAAAAAGAGCAATGACAAGAAAAGTATACTGTCCACTGGTAAAAAGACAACGATGACTTAAACGTTTTGTTAGGGCAGCTAAATAGCTACAACCACCAAATCTATTATGTTTCCTGTCAAGAGCAACACAGACTGAATGCTGTCAAGTGTTTAGAGCAGTGTATTATTGTATTGTATCCATCTTTAATACAATAAACAGCATATACAAGTTATTTAACTGAGGACTATACAATAAACCTTCATGTCTCACATGCTCTAGGTTAAATTTACTTGCCACCATAACAAGTACCATTTTCTAACTTTCAAATGTGACATGTAATACAACATGTTTTGCCCTTTCAAAGTGTGTATTTTCTTATGCATGTGTCTTAATTGCAATTCTTATTCTAATGTTATTTTGAGTGTGTTGCCTTAGTGTTTATTAAACCAGACCATTTATTTGGCCACTTGTTTCTTTTCCTGCCTGCACATTTACAAAGTCTTTTGTTTAGAAGTCTTACTTTGCCATAAGTGCTTCTTGGATATTTGCGTCATTTCCATCTTTACTGTCGCTGACAAACTGCCTCACTGTCTTCCTCCTTCCCCTCATTGCTGTCTGTGTGGCTGATGATTTTATTGACTTTATTGTCAATAATGTGACAAACATTGTCTAATAAAGCACAGTCACAGTTCAATATTCGTAGTGCTGTCATCCTTGACTGAATAATAAATTAGTCAAAGTAGGATTGCTTATTGCACATGAATACACCTTTTTCCCAGCAAACATTTTGACTTGAGGAAAAGCACAGGTGTAAATAATAAAAATAAATGACGACTGAATTCTATTTAGCTGCTTCAGTTTGAGGGTCCTGGTATTGTGCACGCTGGATATCTGGGCCATTGTATCACCTAAATTTGTATCACCTGTGCTTTTCCTGCTAAGTCAAAATATCTGCTGTGAAAAAGGTCTATTAGGGATTTTGCTCTGCTGATACTGATCCCATAACTCAACTCAGGGTATCTGCCAATACCGAGTACCAATCTGACACCAGTGGTCTCTTTATCACAAATTCAAAATCATACACTTCACTGCATACAACTCATTGGAATCCCATTTATTCAAGGTGACATAAGGCCACGGGTTGCTGTGGCACTTAAAATTGAATAAGTGTCCCGCAACGTCCGAATTAATGTAAATGATAGCGGAAACACGTCGTTTTATAATGACGTTCACAAAAAAATTTATTTATTGTGGATTTGCCCGATCATGGCCGATAATCTGCTTAAAAAGATTAGTATGTGCACTGATACCGATCTAAGGTATCGTAATCAGTGCATCCCTGACATGAATAATAAATAAATAACGTGTAGCCTCTATTGATCTATATATCTCTATGGTCTATATATGAGAAAGTATCCAATGATATAATTCACATTCTTCTTTTCACAACATCCATACTATTTTATTGTTTGTTGTTCATGTTTAATTTTCTTATAGCATTATATAACTCCTGCATTCAATGCTGGTAGAATTCAATTCTCAAGCCTGTGATATTGGAACTTCACATAACAAGCTCACCATACAAGTAGCCTGGACCACCACTGAACAACTTTGTGTTTCTTGCATGAAAAGTTCATTGGGAAGGGCACTCAATGCAATCTCAGTGGTAAACAAGTGTCAAAACTTGTGTCAAAAAGTTCTCTTTAAATTTCCTCTTTCCATATCCAGCGAGTAGGATACAAAGTTAAATTCTCCAACAGCAAAATTCACTTGCCACACGTGAGTGTGAAAGTGCACTTGTCATCTGTCTCATTAGCTGTACTGTGGAAAATAAATATAGCAGGCAGCTGCAGTGGAATTACATCTGTGTAGGTGATGTCTTTCTATTTTTCCTGAGGGGGAAAAATTGCCAACATGGTGTGGGTGTGGGGTTGGGTTGGAGCCTGGGGCTAAGTGGTGGGTTAGAAAGAAAGAGAATAAGGAAAAAGAAAGAAAAGGAGTAAATCTAAGCCTGGTGCATGTGCCAAGGACTTGCATTAAATTAACTGCCACACATCAGTTAAGATTAAAATAATACCAGAACAACAAGCTTTGGTGATGCACATGCCTTGACATTAAAGTGGTAGCTTTTGCCTTTGATGCAACCATGGTAATTTGCAACAATAAAACAGCACGAGTATTACTAGACTTTGGCCACATAATGCATGCATTTACAAAGAAAAGACATTCAGTCAAAAACAGCAGAGGCAAATAGGTCACAGAAAAGGAGGACAAATGGGCTGTTACACCGTCAGACGGGCTAACAGTGATGTGGCCTTTAATATATCCAGTCCACTGCCTGTATAGAAGCAATCACCTGGTATAGCAACCACAACAGCAGTGGCGGCGAGCATCCCGCAAGCAAAGAACATCAGGGTTCACTAATCTGAGTCTGCAGCCTCTTCTTCCTCTGCTCCTCTAATCGATACCAGACTCCACAGCACACACCATGTTCGAAGGGCCTGCTGGTCTACTGATCCCAATCAATGCCCTTCAGCAGATAAGGACAGTACAGGAAGGACAGTACAATAATTGCCTGCAACAAACTCGTCAGCTTTCAACACTTTTTTCTCCCAGCTTGACTCATTAGGCTAATTAAGATGGTAATAGGGAGAAGGGAAGATCTGTGGAAATCTGCTAAGTCTATTGAAACTAGACCTAGAAGCTGCACTGAGCCCACGAAAGAGCAGATTTGTTTACGAGTATCTTCCTCTGACACCCTTCAGCCTCCAGACTGCCACCCTCTCCTGCGTGGGTCTTTTCCTCTCAGCTACCTAAGTTTCTCCTCTGTTACCCAGGCCTCCTCCAGGCCCTGCTTAATCACCACAGGTGTTTCAGGTGGTAAACCTAATGCTAGTTCTCAGCGGAGGAGCTAGGCTTTCTCTCTTGACAGGATGAAATTATAAAAAGTAGCAGCATCTTGCACTTGTGGAGGAGAAGAAGCAGGTGTTTTCAGTGGGTGGAGATAGCACAGTAACATAATGTAGCCTTGCAACTTGTACACAAGGCAGGTTTCAGACATGTGATATGAATGGAGCATGGCCAAGCTGTCATAGGGAGGAGGTGTATAACTTGTCGCTCAACAAGAGTCGCATCTCTCTAAACAGCCATAAAATCAAGCTAAGACAAGATGTAATTCTGCACTTGCCACCCTGCATCTGCCCACCTTTTACAAATGACTGTTTAAAGAGAGAAAATGAAGAGAGAGGGGGAAGGTAGTGGGGGGGGGTTAATTACATTTTCAGTCTACTTTCACAATAAAACAAACTAGAACAACTAAGACGGAAGGTGCTTTCAGACTGGCAGTTTAGAGCACATTTGGAGGAGTTCTAGCTAAAAATAGTGTGCGATGTCATCTGTGCTATCTAGGTACATAGAAGTGTCGCTATCAGATGAAGAAATCTGATCAGGATCAGCCCAAAAGAACTTGATGGACATCCCTATAATGATGGTCAACTGATCAGGCTCTTGCTGTGATAACATAATTACTCTCATTGATACATTGTTGGCAAGCCAACTGAAGAGATAATATGCCTCACCTATGTCTGAGCAAAGCATAATTTAAGTAGTTAACCTTTGTGAATAGTTGAGCTCCCTCGAGTCATTCTCATATGGCTCAGGCCAGCTGTGTATTACTTTCTATATTCCCTGGTTAAAAATGGCCACCAACATTGTTTCCCGGCAATTATGGCAAATACCTGCGCTTTGATGAGGAAAGCGTTATCCAAACATACTGTATCACAAAGCAGGCTTGAGACAAACTCAAGACTCAAACGTATAAACACAGCGTGAAAATGGTGTACAATTCTGTATCCATGCCACATGCTTGTGTGGCAGTAATTGCTCATTACACAGTGGAAAACAAAATTGTTAAAATTTAATTAAAATTAAAACTAGAGCAGTGTTTCGACATTAACCATGGCCCGTGGCCAGAAAAGGTTACTTTGCGGCCACCAAATATTCCATGCAGGTGGCCCCCTGTAGCCACCAAATTATATCCCTATACTGTCTTCGAGAAGCAACATTACAGTTCCACATAACATCCAGATTCCTTCACACCTTTTGGTTCAACATTCAGTCACTTTATCAGTAAGTGAGACTATGAATTAAGACTGTGGGACAATTATGTGCTGAACATCTGACTGACAATGGAAATGGTGTACAAGGAGGTCAACATGGTGTGAAGCCCAGTGAGAAGAGATGTGAAAGTTAAAAATTAAGTGAAATTAATGGTTTCCGAAAAGATTAGGCCTGAATCTGTCAAATCTCCTCGTCCACCTGTCTTCTTTTTTGTTCAATTTAGGAATCTAAAACACCTTTTACTCAGTCACTGCTCCTACAACTCCTGCCAACTGTGTACTCAGATAAGGATGTTGTGTATTGGTATGATAATTTGCCTGCATTTTTTATAAGATTCTCTTTCTCTCCTCTACACTTCCTTTCAAGTCCTGCACATGGCTTAGACTAACCTAAAAACCAGTCAGCAGCTTTGAAATATCCACAGGCATTTGGCACATGAAAATATGTGAAGCTTTAGTCAAACTGTTGATGTTTTTATACTAATTTTTCTCAATGTAACTCCTAATGGAGAAATATAAGTCATTTTCAACTTGCAAATTATGAACTAAACTTATAATACTGAGATCAGTTTAAATATTGTCTTTAGAAGCCGAGAGCCGATTTTAAGGAACAGCCGGGCCCCAAAGTTTTCAGTTAAACTACTTTGAAATATTACACAAACCTAAAAGGTGTTGTACACTTCAATGTTGAGCGATGAGCAACAATGTGTTGCAGAACATTGATGTGAGAGACATTATTGACTTCTGTTATATAGCTACTCTTATTATGAAAGCTATTATGGTTCAATAGTTGAGCTACAAAATGATGCATTTCTTGCCTTTCTGCCTCAACTGCTGCTCGACACTTCATTGTTGTGTATAGCATTGGAGCAGGTAGCACGAAATAAAGAATAGTTGTTGGAAGGCATTGAGTAGCATGCGTTTGGCGAAGCATTGATCATTTGTTTTGCAGTGGTGACAAAAGCTGTAACTTTGGCTCACAAGGCGTCCGTAGTCTTTTTAGAATGTCAGCAGACAGAGGTTTTCCATTGAAGTTCTATCTGTCCTTTTTGGGACTTTTTCTTACAAAGTAATATGGGTGCTTTTGACTGTCATCATCATCATCATCTTGGAATCCAGTTCCACTCAGCAGACTGCACAACCTTTCTGCAGTGTTATAACAGTGTTTTTGTCAGAACTGAGAGTGGATAAATTGATTTGTTCTTCCTCAACATTTCAGGGTTTCCGTGACTCTTGATACATTGAGAGATTGCAGTTTCAGTCGTCTTTAGCTGCTTCTTTCATGGGCAATCACCACCTGTTCACCACTCTTGTTCTTTTCAGCGTAACGGCTCTCACACACTTGAGTCAGCCCCTCCACAAAATCAAACAGCCAATAGCTACAGCCATAAAATAATCTACACCACAGGTTGGAGCAATTGTACTTACTATAATTAAAGTGCTTTAATGAAGCACTGCAGGTACTTATTGCAGTTTATCCAGTCTGCAAACCTCCAACACACATGGTCACGAAATGAACTGCCGATAACCAGTTGTTTGCAGAAAACACAATGTTAAATTATTACCAAAGATCCTACAGTGCACATCACCACATGACATATGGCAATACAGTCTGACATAAAACACACAAAAAAATTGGTTTGATCATCTATATTTGTGCCCACATTAAAATCCTGTCCAAGGTGTCATTGTAAAGCTTAATAAACCAGAATAATTAAGTCATTAACTGTAATCCCATAACATACAGTTTATAACCATGTTAGCCATATTTTCCACTAATGTAGTGTAATTTTGTAATTTTGAAAATTACTTTAAAAAGAATGAGAGACCAATTAGCTATTGATCTGACACGTACAGTGTAGAAGCCTGTTTTGCAACACTACACAATTCTCAGTGCAACAGTGACAACGTAATGTAGGCTACAGAATCCATGCATTCATGAATATCAGGTCAGAAAAGATGGTTCTGTAATGATGAAGGATTTTGTGCAGCAGAGTGTGTGTGTGTGTGTGTAGGGCTGTGGGTTGGAGGTGTGGACTGGGCATGCATACTGTGGGCTAAACGAGAAGCTTCAGGCAGCAAGACTCTAATTCTCCGGTCTCCTCCCCTTGCAGGTCACATACTGTGATCAGCATGAGCATACAGGTAGTTATAGGCAATCTGCTCTGCACCTTTTTATCTTTTTATCTCCGACATGTATGAAATACAGAGCTTTAGCAATCCAGACAGGTAGTGCAGAGGGTAATTTAAAAAAAAAAAAAATTTAAATCGTTTGAATGGATATGCACTCAGACGTACGTAGGTGTGAGTCTTTTCAGTTGTGTGGCAGAATGTCTCTGAATGTGTTGATACATTAACACATACATTCGTATGCATTACAGATCTAAATGAAAGCACACACACCCTTGTCCTTGTGCAGTAAGAAAGGGTCAAACGTTCAGCAGGGATACGGGGTTCAGGGTCTTTGAAGATTATCATACCTCTTAGCCATCTCCAATCCCTTCGTTTGTTCTTGTTATGAATTGACTCACCACAGGGTATGGATGACAGTCACAGCAGCTGGAGAAACTGCCTCTTCCTGTCATTGTGTTTATAAGAGAAACAATTTCATGAGCATGCAACATCCAATTCTGGAGTAGCTACATACATCAGCCAGATGTACAACGACAGACCTAGCTGCTACTCAATAAAACAAATACATTTACACTTCATGCATAGTTTTATATCCCTATACACTATAAAATGTATACGTCAACTAAGGAATGTATGCAAAGTAATCAAATCCACTGCAATCCACAGTAGCAATATAACCTCCCTTGCAGCATATTTATAGAAAAATAGATGCAAAGATGCTTAAACTCAATAAATGGGTCAGTCAGCCATTGGGCACCATTAAGCCAAGTTTGGCTGACCATTGCTTGATTTACTGGCTCTTCAACCTAGTGAATCAGTGATGTCAACCATTTAGTGCTCTGCTCTCCTTAATTTTCACCCCTGCCTCTTCCGTTCTTCTTTCACAAGGAAAACACAGAGGCTCACATCACCAAAACACAGCAAAGTAAAACCTGTTTTTTTTTCTCAGTCATAGCCTTTTTTGTATTTGTATTCCAGACATATGTTCAGGCTGTTTAATCAGATTCACAGTGGCATGAGAATGGTTGGCTGGTTTGTTTCGTTCATATCTTCACATCGATTACAGAGTACTATCTATTTCTGTGCTGTCACATACAGCACAGGACATTTGTGCAAGTCTGTGATTAGCTGACTGTCAACTGTAGTGTCTGCAGTGTGTTCATGTGCAACTGAAGACGTGACTGACGCGTCAGTCCAGCTTGGTATGTTAGAGCTAAAAAAAATAAACACTTTGATGCCAAGAAGTTTACTGCAACATTAACATTTTTTCAATAGGAGAATGAAACAGAGTGGAAACACAACTTTTTGTAATGACATTGACAAAGAACATTTACCAATAAATGTATGCAAGCGGGTGAAGCTTTTTCAAGCTGTGGAAGGTGCAAAATGCATTCGTTTGTAAGACATACGACCCCTACTTCTGCCTTTCAGCCTGTAAATGTTTGCATGGCTTGACAGGCAAAAATGGCAGTGCTATATTTGGGCCTTTTTGATCTCACTCGATTTAATAACATTTTTCTGGAAATCAAACTATCAGCGAAGGGCATACATTGACTTCTCTTCACACCTTTTACACAGGAGCTTCGCCTCAGTTCATGTCTGTGCTATCGATATATTGAAAATGAAGTGAGAACAGAGTTTTGAGGTCAACCAAGCTCATATCTAAAATGCTATTAACACCCATACTGTCATCTGCTGTGCTCATCAGAATGGAATGAGTTCACCGATTACACACAGTCCTAGGGCGTTCGATTGGAGTTTGAGTCTCTGTTCTACGTTCTAAATCTCTTCAGTGACTCTGTAACCCCCGAGGTGGCTGCCATCTGAATACTGATGTATTAATTCTCCCAGTCAGAACACAGTGAAGAGCCATAATCCCAAGGACCCTGCACAAGGACATCCTCCTTGAACCATAATCACCCTTACATCTCTTATCAACTCCAGCCTCGAGAACGTGATTATAAAGTGTCCAGGACATACTGCCTCAGCACCTGGGATATGACTGGTCCCCTCTGCCGCATGTCAATCAAGCTGAGAGGTGCCGGTGTGCTACTGACTCACGACCCCCACTTAGAATGACTGGAAATAGAGGGGTCTCATAGAGCTACAAGTGTATTTTGATAACGACAACTATGGAGGGAGAGAGAGCTCTGCAGCTCTACAAGACTGAGCGATGACAAGGGGAAAGGAAGGAAGAGTCCGTGGTAACTGAATTTTAGCAGTCTGGGGCAAACCACTTAAGCTCAAATCTCAAAGAAAGACAGATTAGGCAGGAGAGTGGAAAGAAGAAAAGTAAGAAGGAGAAAAGTGGTCAGTGGAAGAAGCAGGCAGGAGATCCTGTGAGCAGGCTACAGAAAGAAAAGGATAGATGCAGAGGACTCTACCATGCAAGCAGAAGATAAATCTAGGCCTAGGGACCTGGAAAGCACAGTCACTTAAGTGTTTCTCCTGAGAGACAAGTGGGACTGCAGATACTGAAACTGTCCCAGATTGCAAATGGATGGATACTGGTTGGTTCCCATGGTTAATCTGTGGTGGTGTGAATCTCTAGGCACCTCACAATTCAATTACAATTCAGAGGGCTACGATGCAATTATAAAATGATTATCGATGCATCAGTGTCTGAAATTAAACTCACCTCTTTCCTTCAGTTAACCTTTTTACACTGGTTAGCAGAGACCCCACAATTTATTTATGAGTCTAATAGTATTTAATTCACTTAACAGGTTCATTTGAAATTCATTTCTAGGAAGATAATGTTTATATTCCAAGATGAACTGATCAAACATGTTTTCCAGGAGCCAGTGTTCATTATTTTGTATTTTATGCAATATTAATGTTTGTGGATGCGTCGTACGGCTTCCATCACCAGGATGTGCCGTTTTGATGAGAGGGTTTTGAAACACAAGTAGTAGCAGAAGAACAACAACTTCCTCTGTTGTTGTACGTTGTAGTTATCACAAGATTATAACGTCGAGAATTTTGTTTTAAATGTCCGATTGAGTTTTCTGCATCGAGACAATTGTTCAAAAGAGTATCGTGATGCATCTAAGAATCGATTTTTTTCCTCACACTTCTACTAATCAGAATAAAAAGCAAAATGAGACAGAGTAGGGAGCATGGCAAGAAATGAGCATGCAGAAGGGCAGAAAGGAAAATGGAAAAGGGAATGTGTTTAAGAAAATGACTAAAATGGAAAGAGCAAGAATGGCTGGAGAAAAGGGTATTGCAAAAAAAGAGGAAGTAAAGGACGACGATACACTTATAGGCCACCATATTTAGCTCCAGCAGCTTGGGACCTGACCAAGACCAGATAAATCACAGCAGTTGTTAAAACTTACATGAGGAAAGAGTGCAATTCTTGTGCTATGGATTACACTCTCGGGGCTGAAGAGTTTATCGTCGTAAGTCTCCCTCAGTCAGTCAGACAGTCAAGCATCCTACTCTATTGTGAACTGCTCTCAAGACAAGAATGAGAAAAGGTTCTGATCTTAGGCATAAAGTCTGCACTTAACCACAATCCATAGAAATATAAAGTCAGCTACTCACAGATTGTCTCGTCATGGCCAAGTGAAGGCAAGCAGAGTTCTAATTTTCATCTTAAAGATATGGAGAGGGAATAAGAGCTGGTCTGGCAAGGTTAGGCAAGGCACATTATTGAGCAGAGAGTTCGTTTCTTGCCTGCAGCACTAGAAAATGCCCATTTGGATACGATTCAAAAGAGAATTTTGATGTTTGATAAAATTCACATTCTCAAATCAAAGTGAAGTGCAAGGCTGTCAGCCGAGCTGGCCGGCATACAGGCCAGCAAGGCCTTGGGAAGGCACGGAGGACTGTTCACAAGATGGGGAGCTTTACACTGTTCATTTTCTGCACGCACCAATGGGACAAGTAGCCAAACAGAGATATATATATTTTCATGTAAAGCAAAATGTACCCATTTTACCAACCATATGCATCTCTCATATCTGTATAGTACATATGGGTGACGAATTAAAGGAAAAAACCAACAAGAAGTGTCTCCTTGGTCTAGATTAGGAACTCTACTAGAGGGATGTAAACCATTTGTTCAGAAGATACTCCCTCCCTGCCTAACACATCAGTCTGAAAACATCCCTCAGGTGTTCAATTGGGTTGATCGTATCTGGTCATAGCAACAAACATTCACATCATCCTCAGCAAACTATTCTGTGACACCTAGTGGCCTGTATGGAAGCGTCTGCATTCTTCATGTTTTATTCATTTATTACAGGCTTTTCATTTCATTTGTCACCATCTGAGGTTTTTGAATACTTTTTGGTCACCGGACCTGAAAGATCAGTTCAGTCAGTTACCTTCTGGTCTGGTCCCACACATGTCCCGAAACTTTGCCACGCTGGATGTGCGTTTTCAGCCCATTTATCCAGTTTGCATGCCCTACTTGTTTGTGGCTGTTAAATCAGGAATGGCTTGCTGCAGGTTCTTTAAAAAATGTCTGATTTCACAGTGGCTGACCATATTCAGCCTATGCTACAGCTGCTGCTGCCGAGTTAGTTTATATTATCTTGAAGCCACTGGAGCCTCATTATAAAAAGTACTGCTTTCTATCTCCAATTCTCTGAATTCATGGCTCTATATGTTAAAGAAAATCCTGCCCTGGCATAACGCTGCTAGAAGGGAGATAATGTTTTACAAAGGAATGTGAACTCATTGAAATAGCAAACTCTCTTCAGTGGAGGAAAAAAAGAATCATGTAGGGAAAGTTGTCATTTCTTTTTGGAACTTTATGTCAGTAAATGTGTCACGGGCACACCCATGACTTAAATCAGATTCAAAAGGTTTGGTCAAGGTAAAATGTTTGTTACCTGTGGGGTGTGTCTCTTCTTCTGACCGGGACCTGAACTGCCAAACCTGGATGGAAGGTTCCACTGGTATAAATAGATGGGGGTTCCCGGGGGAAGAGACCAAGTGGGAGGTAGTGACAGGGGTGTTTTTCTGCTGGGAGAAATGGCTGTAGAAAAGCCCTTTTTATTTTAAGGCGATAGTTTTAGGTAATATAATAGTAAATGGGAAGGTGTCTATCCTTGATAGGGTTTGAGAAACAGATATTTGATTGTCTCTGGGAGTGGGTGAGTCCACCTTAATATAAGGGAGAAGGCTGGAGCTCCAAGGGGAGTCAGTGACGGGGAAAAGAAGAGAGAGGTTGCAATGCCTGTTTGGGACCCGTTAGTGACCGAGCCAAAAAGGGCCAGGGCTTTGGTACCTTATGTCATCCATTTTTGGTGTTTTTTTTTGTGTTTGTTCTGCCAATCATTGACGGCGGCACTGTAAATATCTGCCGGGAACTTCCATGATGAACTAAATAAATACACATGGTCAGTAAATCTTGCCTGAGACCCCTTCTGTCAGTTGCCTGGCTGATCGGCCAGCCCTCACAAAATGTCTACACTTTTGCACTATTCCTGAACTAACTAAACAGCCGCATGACGGAGCCTAACTGCACTTTATTCCTGTATTGGCGGACTTGTACATCTAGTTACATTTCATGGCTCATCACCAGAATGACACAAAATTGTAGATAGGGACCGGCTGCTATGGCAACAAGTATCCTGCAGCCAGGATAGAGCTGGATAAAAGCTATAGAAAGTTCTTCCCTGCGCACACTAAATTACACTCCCTTTAGACAGTGTAAAGTGTGTACTTATCAGCTTCTTGAAAGATAGAGTGATATAAAAAAATCCGAGCACCATCATGCAAATGATTTTGCACTGTATTGATCTCAAACAAATTCCTCACAGTGCAAGCCTTGTGAGGAATTAGAGGTTAGTCATAGATGATTACCTCGAAGAAAAGTGAGCAAGATCTGTCCAGTCCACTTGCATATCCTTCATTTTACAACTTTAATGTGCTATTGGTTTCCAGTGGTGAAACTCTAACCTGCCATGTAGCATAATAATGAAGGCAAGGCTACAACAAGGAGACCATTTATCTGTGTCGGAGCAAAGGTAAATTACACATCTCTGTTTTAACTTGAGACTGAGGCCATTTCAGAGTCCATTATTCAGGACTCACTTGTACATTGCATGTCACCAAGTGACACATGGGGGGGGGGGTGACTGAGGAGAGTGCATAAAATATAACCTAAACCTCATGTCCACCAAGAAATATTAAGTGTGTGCAGAGAAACTCTGGGTACATCATGTGTTACAATGTAAAGGTTTGTGTTTCACAAACAGAGGACAAGCTGTGTCACCGCTTCAAATGTCAAATATCCAGATTAAGAGCATGTGACTGTCATGTGGTTGACAGTGTCGAAGCATGTTGGTGGCAGGAGGAAAAAGGACCCAAGCGCAGGCAGCGATACTGAAGGTAAATCTTGTGATGAATTATTAAAACGGAACAAAAAGGACACTTACAGAATCAGGTAAGGCTGTGGGGAAAAGGAAAATTCCAAAAACTGAAAACAGCACACGAGATCTCCACCGAGGCCAAAACAAGAGCACGGAACAAAGAACACAGAGGAGTAGTCCAAGCAGGAATCCAAAAAGCAAGAGAAAGCTTGCCAACTTTAGAAATAACAAAACTGCAGGAATACATAGAGCTGCCCATTCTGCAGAAACACATAACAATGACCCAACAAAGAACACGGCAAGAGAGCAGGTATAAATAGACAAGACTAAAGAGGGAATCACACACAGGCGAACACGGGGGACCACAGGAGTGGCAAAGCTAGAAAACCCAAGACCGGAAACTCAACAGAGAAGATGTCAAAGTAAAACAGGAAACACAAACAAACAAACAAACAAAGATAGACCATCACAAACTTCAAACAATGATATGGTGTGTGTTCACTATCAGCCAGCAGTCGATCATTCACATTCAAACAGCTACCAAGCCAGCTGCCAGTTAAAAGTTACCTGTGAAAATAACGTGATGCAATCAGCTGAATAGTTTATCTAGAGACCTATCTTTTAATCCATCCAAATGACGCAGATTGGTGTTTCTCTCGCAACAGAATAATCTTTGGCCAAGTGTAACAAGTGCAGACACTGACAAACTGATAGCCAAGATTTTCAATCTGTAGTTTAAACAAACTCACGGAATGAACATCTACTAGGTAGCTTTCATTGGTCGCCAACAGTTGTCATTAACTATAGATCATGAAATCTATGCAGCTCATTTAACTTCTAAAGACATTGAGAGTTATAGCCTAATTAAAGTGCTGGCTCTTGTGGTTTGAAAATTGCCCTCTTTTAAATCTATATTTTGATTTAGTACTAATATCATCCCTACAATGATGTAAAGCTAGCTTATAGCTATGTGCCTATAAGTATCTTTATACCAACAAAGACTGAGATTGTCACTACTTTGCTGGCAGTGTAGAGAAGACACACGTATATCCATGGTGTGTCCATCTAGGTTTTCTTTTGGCCACAGCTAGGTCAGAATCCCTGCAGGTGCTTTATCTATGGCACCCTGCCTTGCACATATTCTCCCTCTCGTTCATCACTGTCTAAACTGTTGACAAGTAGTGCAGTGGATATGGATCATCTTAGTCAGATGAACCACTCCCAAACGTACACTGTGCACACACACAAAGGCACACTGTACTGTCATAAGAAAAATGAGGAAAGAAATAAGCCCAAGAGGAATCGCATGCATACTGTAGGTCAGTGATTGTCAACGACCAGGCCATGACCTGGCGCTGGTCTGTGCTATGCCTGCAACTGGGCTGCAAAGATGTATTGAGACAAAAGCAGACAGCTTCTGAAAAAACTACGTTTTTAAAATGGAGGCCCCTGTAATCACTCGCTATCCTTATGTTACACTTTGAAAACTGCTTGAGTGTATCTGTACGAGGATTTGTCTTGTGTGTACTCTTAGGTTGTCAAATGGGTTGTGCAAATGGCCCCTGAAGTACACCAGCATCCGGGTAAATTACAAGTATTTGCCTTGCATTGTCGCTAGTTGCTGCTTCAAAGGCTAAAGGATGGATGTGCGGTAGCTGCTTAACCTTCACAACTTTGGGGAGTTGGGCTCCCACGTCCAATCCATCAACTGATCAAGAGCGCAATGAGACCATGAATCTTACTTCACTTTTCTTGTCAGCACATTGCAAATGGCCCTTGCAGACGTAATATCATGTTTGCTCAGCCTGACACTTATTCAAAATAGAAGCAGAAAACTATTTGGCTTTCCACTTCTATAACTTTTTCCAGTGGGCTTTATTTACTCATAGGTCTGGCATTCTAGCAATCTTTCTATTAGATAGATGCAGACAAACTGACCAACAGCGAACTACTGGTGGCTATTTACTTTTGCTATGTGTGCTTAAAATTTTGTTCAGAGTATAGACAGTATGGTCTAGACCTGCTCTATATGAAAAGTGCCCTGAGATAACTTTACCCATGATATATATGGGCAGTTTTTATTAAAACGTTCCGAGAGGTGTTAATTCAACTCTGTGTTTATTACTGAGGTCGCAGTTAGTGTTGGTGTTGTTCTGCACAGCATTATATTGAAATGTGTTTGTAAAATTATTCCCCCTCATTTCCGTAAACGGTTTGTGCAAAAATCTTTAGAAACACCTCGCAATATAATGTAGTCCAGTTCAACAACACTGCAAACTATAACCTCAATAATAAACATATTGTTGAATTAATACCTTTCTGAAAGTGCCAATCAAAACTGAACATCATCATCTTTGTAAAGGTAGAATTTATGGCTGAGCTGTTGTATTGGACAGCATTACATTTTACAGGTAAGACTAATTAAGTGGCCACTGAGTGTATATTGTGGATTTTTTTAACATTTGCATAAAGAAGCCTCACCTAAGGACATGGAAGAAAACTAGATCATTACTGCCTGCACAGAAAACAAAGTTGGGATTCCAAATGGTTCTGCGGAGTAAAATTAAGGAATCATTAGACTTAATTATACACAAACCTCGTTTTTTATATCATATATTATATATTATATTTTTGTTTCTGTTTAAAATCGCCATACACATCCATCCACCACATGTTGTGAGACACATAATTAAAAGTTTCATTGCTGTTTCCTGCTTCCTCAGCTTGAAATATACAGTATACAGAGGAATACTACATTACATGCTTGCAGAATGTAACCCAGTATGAGCTGTCTTTGATCATTGCAAGGGTACCTACAAATTGGGATTTCCTACAGCGTCTTAGCAGCAAGATTTCTCTCCAAAACATAGCTAACATTGTTATTGCAACAGTGAACTTGATTCAGTTTTGACTGAATGTGAATCCGTTTTGACTTTCTGGATTTTGTTTTACTGTAACTAAATCAATGCTGACCTATGGGAGACTGGATGACAAAGTAATACTTCCTCATTCGTCGAAGTCAAAACGTTGTGCACACAAAATGCCAGAGGCAGTAAGAAATAACAACTGTAACAATATGATCCACAGTGGAAAGTGAATCTGAAGGTCTGAAGCTTGGTTTAACAAAACAGTGACATAGTTGGAAAGCCTGATGTGCAGACACAACATGAATGACACTACTTGTGGCAGTGATCTTATTCTATAGTTGGGCAAACTACAACAGACAACCATTATGTAATTAAGTAATGGTAGCCTCTAAAGTAAAGGTCTGAAAGACTTCAGTTAGTTAGATTTGACCATAACTAGATCTCTTGGTCTACTGTGTAACTGTACATTCAGGTAAACTTTGGATGCGTGATATGTCTTTTTTCAGCTGACAGAGGTCACTGGCATCATCAACTAGCCAGCTCTGACATGACCATTTCTATTTAAGGGTGCTCACTCACACCCTAAGCATTTAGAATGAAAAACTTAAAGTGCATTTCAAAGGTAATTGGAGGCAAAAAACAAACAAACTACACTTTACTTGTGTTGCATAAAGTTAGTCTGATTACCAACGGTGTCATCTTCCAAACTGAGGAAAATGGCTACAGCAAGCAACACGCGTGGATAAGTTATACAGGAAGATTTAAGTCAACAACTCTTAAATTGGTATATTTCTTCAATGGTTGTTAAAGATATTAAGTTAATTGCTTTGACTGACAATGATGTTAGGGCAAAACAACACAAAATACCCCCAAACACGATGACTTGGATAAAGCCCAGTAAAGTACAGGTAAAATGTGTACATATACAAGTAGTTGTACAAGTGCCTTTTTTCCCACTTTAGTAAACATCTGTGGTTCTACGCCAGCCAGCACCTCACTGCAGCCCTTCAAGCATGTGCCCTAAACACTCACCCTTCAAGACTGCTGTCTGATCATGCATAGTATGAGTGGAAATCAGGAAGGTGGAGAGGCATACCTTAGTGCCATTAGGATGTAGTGTTTATCATGTGAAGGAAATTGTTATTGTAACCTTGAGCACACGACTCTGCAGCTATATTAGCACAGGGAATATGGTAAATCTGACCTATGGAAGCAAGGATGAACACAGGAAGCCTGCAGGCAAAATATCCTAAATTTTAAGAAATTCTATATCTAATGTGTGCTGAGCATGTGTGCGAGCATTCAGTCAAGAGTGTGAACATGCGGCAGTGACAGCTGGCCAAATGAAGTAACACAGATGCAGAGCACGGAAGCACTGTTCCTTCCCACTCACAGGAAAAGAGACTTTGTTAAGGACTAGTGATTGTCACTCTGTCCCTCACTGTGAGGCAGAGAGCAGCTGATGATAATTAACCTTCAACACAGTCAGGCAAGAACTCGAGAAGCAATGTCACACAAACCCTGAGAGCCGGGCCATGTATTCACTCATGTAAAACACCTGTGAATTAAAGGAAACTAAACACCAACATTTCTCTGGTGGCAAAGAAACAGCGCAAAGCTAAAATGAAACCAATGCTGTAACAGTAAAGAAAAAGTATTTGAACTGAATTGAGTAGTCGATATCATCAGTACAGAACCCAAGAGTGACCACAGGAGAAAGAAATCTGACTTACTACATAAAAAGGCACAAGAGGGTACTGAACTCATCTTCTTATTGTGGGTTATCGCACAAGATACATTTGCCTAATTTGATCTGACATGTTCTTCTGCTTAGCAAAACGCCTACTCGTCATAGATTGCTTCGTAAGCGTCAAACTGCCATAATTAGTTCAGTGCACCTGATTGAAATGACATAATTATTTTGTACAGCAGATGTACACCGATCAGCCATACCTTTATGACCACAGACAGGTGACGTGAAGAACATTGATTATCTTGTTACCATGGCTCCTGTCAGTGGGGGGGATATATCAGGCAGCAAGTGAACATTTTGTCCTCGATGTTGATGTGTTGACGCAGGGAAAATGGGAAAGTGGAAGGATGTGAGCAACTTTGACAAGGGCCAGACTGTGATGGCTAGACGACTGGGTCAGAGCATCTCCAACACTGCAGCTCTTGTGGGGTGTTCCCAGGCTGGTCCAATGAAGGAAAACCAGTCAACCGGTGACAGGGTCAGGGTCATGAGCAGCCAAGGCTCGTTGATGTGCGTGGGGAGCAAAGGCTGGCCCGTGTGGTCCGATCCAACAGAAGAGCTACTGAAGCTCAAACTGCTGAAAAGGTTCATGCTGGTTCTGATAGAAAAGGTGTCAGAACACACAGCATCACAGTTTGTTGCATATGGGGCTGCGTAGCTGCAGACCGGTCAGGGTGCCCATACTGGCATTGTGTTATGGCTGATCGGTGTAGATTTAGTTTAGTATGTTTCACTGAAAGCAGAAAAAACACTGGCTGTACTCTTACTAAAGCAGGCAATTTGAGGTGCCACCTAAAGGACGGCAATCTAATATTTTCAAACGCCGCACATATTGACTCTAACTGACCAGAGAGCCGTGATACCATGAGACAAAACACACCGCCAGTTAAATTGCTAGGAGAATTACAAATATACCATGAGGCGTCATTTTTGCTTCATCCTTCTGACCTTTCATCCATCCATGGCAGTAATTTCTCACAGAACTGTGATTCAGATGTGTGTATCTGCTAGGTAACTTGGATTAATACGATTCCTGTTTCCGCAAATGATGTTGCCACTACCTTAACCTTTTGCTAGTAATCATGAAACCGCTAACAAATATTAGTGGTGGAAGGCATTTGAGTGACCATAATCATAAATAATATATGAATTAATTAATAAATATTCATCATTATAAAATTCTGTGTACCATCTTGAATTAGGGATTTCCAGAACCGATCTGCAATTTCAGTATTGGGGCTAATCGAGGCATATTTCTTTTATGATTTGTATAGTATATGTAGTTTAATACAAAACAATAAAGTATCCTGTATTTATAGCCTGTTCCACTTCCAGTCATTTATTTAATGTATAGTCTAGAGGTCAGAAAATATCAGCCTGTGTGCCAAATCTGGCTCCTGACCTAGCTGCAAATCGATGGGCTATGGGCGTGGGGTATTTACAATTGAATTAAAGATTATAATATTATAAAAATAAATAATAATATATAATATAATAAACAAACTAAATCATAAAAAATAAAGATCTGTGTCTCCCCTGCAACAATAAACAAGCGCTTGCCCCCAATGTGCTGAAAAACTGGCCTTTGGTTGAACCCAATTGCCAACCACTGCTCCAGGTACGCCAGCTGTCAACAATGCCCCATTGTGCGACGTTAAAGGAGTGGAACTGTTTCATAACGCACAGCATTGCAAACGAGTGAACTCTGGAGTGCACAAACAAATAAATAGCAGCCAGCGAGTGAAGCGAACAGCATCACTCCACCCCATCTCAGGAACGGAGCCATGCAACAGAGCCATGAAATTCACAAACAGGCACAGGAGGACACAAAAATTACATTGGATAATCTACCAGCATTTGCACCTCCACCAAGTGCAGCACAAAAACAGACTCATAAAGCTTTACTGGTGCCACTAAAAATAGAAATCTGGTATTTTAGGTGAAAATTCAGAAGTGGAATCCCCACGGCCTGAACATCTGTGAGAGAGACTTTACCTGCAGGCCACTGCTCTGTTATCTGAACCCCCTTCTTGATTGAGAACAGGTCTGCTGCTGGTCTGGGACTTGGACGTTATGTCAAGCTGCGCTGAGCTGCTGTTCCTTCCACTCTTTTACAGTACTTAAAAGCAAATGAAACATCTGTCGTATGTGGATGATTTGTTAAAATTAACATCAACAGAACAAATATAAAGATAACTGTAGGCACTACCTGTCTGAAGCAAGTCAAACCAATTGTACTTCTACAGCTCAAATTCAGAAATTTGCCTCACATGGAAAATAGAAAGCATGAATACATGGTGTTACTTTTTAGGCCTATGTATGTATTGCCTTTAGTTTAAAAGAATCATAATAGTACAATCATTAATTTGTTGTTCAAATTAATGATTGCAAGCCAATTTTGTTTTCCTCATAATTACTTTTGTAACATAATGCATACCAGTAGCACACATGGAATAATAATAATAATATATTAATTTATTCATTCAAGTAATTCATCTAACCAAGTTAATGTAGTTATCTAGTCAGAATTAGCTAAGTAGTGGTATAGCATAGCATAGGCTTTTAAATTCAGCACAAGAAATATTTTTTGTTGTAAATAGATTGAAAGGTAATACAATATCTTTAAAACAGGTTTCCAAACAACTTGTGGTTTTCTTTTACAGTTTGACCTGTTGGTTAACTTACCTACCCTTGAGAACAACAGTTAGTTAGCTAGATTCTTGACTTAGCTAAAGCAGCCAGCTAACATTAATGTTGTAACGGTTTGAGTCCAAACTAGCTCATGTTAACACCACAGTGAATGTTGATATCTAGCTAGCACCTGCATAATATTTGAAATGGATATGACAATATTTTCAAAACTGCTTTAAGTATTGTTAAGTATTGTTAACGTTTGGGTTTTTTAAAAGTTTGTCTTTGAAATGTACCTTTGAGGTAAATTAGATGCTTACTTTAACAAATGTTAGTTCTGTCTGAAATGTAGCTTAGCTAATGTACTCAACAATGCATAAAATGGACAGAGGACAATCCTCCCTAACGTTAGCTACTAAATTAACTGTTGGTAACAAGTGAAATACATACAGACTGGCAGGTACAGACACGAAATGTACTCTGAATGAAGCATAAACTTAGGAAACTAAATTACCTTAATTTATACCTTAATTAACCGTGAGCCCTTTTCTGTCCTTCAGTAGCCGCCCTAACAGCCTTAGTGGCAGCTGTGAGAGCACACACCTTCGTGCTGTGTTCAATGAACCTTGGAAAAGAAGGTTCAGACTTGGTTCCCCCAAGTCTAGACCTCCTTCAAATGGAGGGTCCTGAACATGACCTGCTTCAATTCCGTCTGCCAGCTCACACAACAAACAGCACAGTAAGATGTCAAGAGTGTTATATTTGTATTGATTGTACATTTTAAATTCATTATAAGTCTCAGTAAATTCATGACTCGCTGAAGTGATGTGAAGAGCAGTTTATACTGCCTTTACTTGCTTATTGTTAGACAAATGTGACTCTCACACATTTAAAGTGTAACAATTAATTCTTGACCTTGTAAATAGTTTGATTTAAAAATACTCAAAGACTATTTACTAGCTTTACCTGGAGATTTCATCTCATGAAGTTGTATTCATCAAGTTGTATTTGTCACCTCACAAAACTAGTTTTAATAGTGTTTTTCTAAGCTATCTGGCAGCATAGACCTGTAATTTGTGTAAATGATTGTCCAATAACACTGAATGATTTTTAATTTGATTATCTTAGTGACTAATCCCCACATGCTGATACTGCTGCCTTTCAAAACTCACTCTCTGTTAAACAAAAACTCTGCTATAACTGGATGTGCAGGACAATAAATTGTTGATGTGCACCCAAATTATAATTGCATATAGGCAATCCAAGATTATCACCATCCCCAATTACTGAGCTGTCAAACGTTAATGTTACTTTGAGGCATCAGCTCTAGAAGGCATCAAATACTGCGTGAACTTGAATTGCCAAGCTGCAGAAATAGCTTATGAACATGAAACTGATCCTGTAGAGCAAATATATGAGTTATAACAAGACAGCCAGCAAAGCAGTTTGTGTTTATGGATGCCGCATTTATTCATTTTGGGATCAACACAAAGTACTTGAGCTTGCAGAAATGCCGGCATCAGCTGGCACCAGTGTAGCACTAATAGGTGTTTACCATGCAGTTGCCAATAAAGTTCACAGTAACTATTTTGATGAAAAATGGGGAATAAGCAAAGTCCAGGTAAAAAAAAAATGTACACAAGAAAATACTAATCATTACCAAATATTGCTCAGTGGGGAATAACATTTAACCAGGAGTGTAAAGGAAGCCAAACCCACATAAACACATCACACATTTATATTTGGAAAACAGAAAATAGCCTATCTTTTGAGTATCTTATTTGCTGTTCATTTATAGGCTATACGTCAACACGCATAATCAAACCATGAAGTTGTATGCAGACTAATTTTTTCATGGACGGAGACATTTGGTTCACAGTACATTCATTCTTTGAGACCATTACACCCCCACCCCCCCCCAAAAAAAAGGCTTTTCGACTATAATACTATAAAAATAAATAACAACAGCAAAACCTGTGGATGCCACGAGTGGAGCCAAAACAGATACTAAATTGAACCACAAGGTGGTGCCAGAAACGTGTGTTTCCCCAACCATCCCCTCTCACCAAATCTCATTACAACGCCGCGTTCAACCACCCCTTCTATGTTGCCTTTTAATTAAAAAAGAAAATGTTACGAGTAAAAGTCCACACTCCGCTACAAGGAGAGTTAAATCAGCACGTAATCACACCGGCAACCCATCATCCCCCTTCATGAATTTACGCTCCACTCACAGCGAAGAAGCCGTCCTGTCACCCATCACGACTGAAGCGTCCTCGGTCTCTGCCTCCTACAAATGAGCCCTGAGTGACACCGTGACCCGCGGTGTCCGAGTCCTGCCGCACAGGCACCGCGTCCACTCAGCCCGGCGCGCAACAACTAGGCAGCCCGACTGTCTGCGGAGTCCGAAGCAGACGGGCTGAGAAGAGGCTCTGAATTTACGGCCGCGTGATGGATAATCAACGTCTCAACTTCTGCTGCACAGTTGAAGCAGCCTAATGGCCGAACATCACAAAGGCTGAGTCAGTCACTGACGCAGCTTACAGCGTCCACCACCACCAAAAAAAAAAGAAAAGAAAGAAAGAAAGAAAGAAAAGCTTCAAACCCTTAACGCATCCCTGCTGGTCTGCATGCGATGCTCCGTGATGGATGTGTTGACTTTAAAAACTTACCTGGTTGTCTGTGTGCTGCTCCCTCCTGTCCAGGTTAAAAATACATTCTCAGTTTGGCTCAGGTTGTGTTTGTGTGTCCGTCCGCAGAAATGCGTCGTTTTGCAAGAAAAGCGTAATTGCAATGTAACTCGGTGTTCCCCCCCCCACCCCCCCCCACCGAGCCCCCTCCTCCCTCCCTGTGTAGTTCTGGGGGTCTGGTTCCGCGCCTCCCTCCTCCAACGAGCCTCGCCGGGCAGAACGAGCGCGTTACCGGTCAGATCAGCAGTCCAGTTCAAACTGACCATCAGATGAGCAGGTCCGTCTCTGGTGTGCGGGCCATTAGCGCGCCCGGTCGGTCAAAAAGCATCCACATCCCAAATAGTTGGACAAATATATCCCTCCTCACTTTATCCCCCGAAGAACAGCATTCCTCTCCACAGCGGGCGGAGAGTTGTATTCTCCCCGATCAGTCCTCTGCTGGAGCCGCCGGGCCCGCTGAACTGGAGGGTCTGTATTAGGCTTTTATTCTAACGACGCCGGCAGCGCCGCGCACCCTGCGTCCTGCGTCCCAGTTAACCGGCGAGGGGAGAAGAGCGCAAAGACCAAGACCCGGGGGGGGGGGGGGGTCTCGCTTTTGTGCCCGTGTGCTCGGCCCAACCCGCGGAGACCTGCGAGAGAAACGCGCTCCGCACCGACAGCAAGACAAACCCGCCTCCTTCACATCTTGCGCTGTGTGGACGTAAAGTCCCGCAACACTCGGCTGCGTCCACTGCAGCCCGGGGTGCAGGCGAAGTCTGGTCCCTTCCCGCCGCGCGCACACACTCACGGTCAGGGAGGGGGGGTTCTGGGAGGGGAGGAGGGGAGGAGGGGAGGAGGCTGGACAGACGTAAAAAGAAACAAAAAAAGAAAAGAAAGGCAGACGCTCCGGACTCCTGGCGGGTTTTTATAGGAGCGCTGGAAAGTCACCGGACGTATTGCCGGGAACAAGTCCACCTTTTTGCACGCGACTGTGTGCCGGAGGTCTCAGTGGGGTTTTAAAAAAAAAAACACAACGCGATGGGATGGTGAGCTTCATCGCGAGGCAACAATCGAGAGGAACCGTGTCGTTGTATAAGATAAAGCACATCACTTTCGACGCAACCTGCAGTGAGTGAATGTGTCCCTGCCTATTCACTGCACCCAGGGGCCAAGTTCAAATGCATCCTTTTGCTGCATCCTGTGGGGATG
>JAVQJF010014663.1:0-32811 GCA_036023855.1 Gadopsis marmoratus | reverse complement strand
CGTGTCTTTTTAAAAGGACAAATTAGCCATAATAGCTTGTTTCAGGGGACTGGGGATGAAGGAAGCTTTTTCACTCACACACACACACACACACACACACACACACACACCATTGAATCTATTAACAACATAATATTGTGACTATTTATGAACAACACAGCAATTAAATTGAATCAGAGTACATTTACTTCATAATGAAAATTGCTGAGTTACCAAAGATAGCAACTGAAATGGCATTGAATACAACTGTTTATGAGCAAACCTCCTATTAAGATAATTAGAGGTTAAAATGTGGAGCTAGCACAAGCAAAAAATCGCACTGCTTAATTGAAATACATTGGGATTAATACGTTTCATCTTTTACTTGGAGCGAATACATAGGGACTGAATCCATACGCCACTTAAAGCAATCAAGTGGAGGAAAGTTTGACGTGCAAAGACAGACTCTTCCATCAGCTTTGATTAGTGTTACAGTCCGTCTTTCCCGGCCGTTAGATATTTGAGAAATTATTATTAATAACAAAATAATTTCCACAGATTAACCCCATTCTGGCTTTATTCCTGATCTTACGGCCTTTAGGAAATTGATCCGCGGAAAGATTGATGGCTCTCCTGCTGTTTTAAAACGTTTGTCCTTGCTGGTCTGGTTTTTTCTTTCCCCCCCAATCGTCTTCTATTGTACCCGAGTTACGTTTCCAGACATCTGTTTAATGATTCAGATGAATCTTTGAATGTGACATTGAAACAAACTCCAAGTACATTTGAGATTTAAATATTTTCTTTGTATTAAATTCACCTATTGTTAATGAAATTTGACTTGCTATGGATTATTAGCATCAAAAGAGGTAAGACTAACAGTGATGGATACATGTTCCTTTAGTCCTCCACCAATTTATTTCTTTGCTTATGCACTTTTTCTTATTTCTGTTATTTGCTGCTCCCTCCTCTTGCACTGACATTAAAGAGCTTTGATCACTTTCTTCCCTTCACATCATGAACAATCATTCGTTGGTCAGCAAGATCTGGAATCAAATATATTGCTGTTGTAATGTAAATCAAATGCCACCAAAATCCTCCGTCCCTAAACAAACTACCCACTCCAGCTCCCCTATAGCCGTGGACGAAGGGAAAGATAATGTACTAGGTTTAAAATCCAGAATCACTATAGATCTCAATCATGCATTCATTTGAAAAGACGTATAAACATAATCATCTTATAATTGTCATTGTGCATTTTTCGAATAGTGACAGTTGAGATACAAACAGGAAGCATAGAGAGAGGTGAGGGGAGTGGCATTCAGCAAACATTCCCAGGTGGAGTCAACCCAGGAACGTTAACCTCTAGGCCTCCGGGACGCCCCATCAAGACTGAACGAGGCCCCAAGTGAAGTTAGGAAAAGATCACGTGAAACCAAAAGTCCTGTGACTTTAAAGCCAGAAAATATTTAGTTCTAAATAATTTCCAAATATCTAACGGCCAAGGAAGACGGACTGTACGACTAATCAAAGCTGATGGGAGAGTGTCTTTACACGTCAGAAAATGTCCTCCCCTTGATTGCTCTAAGATTTAGTTCCTAATACATGTAGTTCCTATCATAAGAACAGCGGTTTCCTGGGTGAAAGTCCTGTGTCGGTGAATCCATTCTCCTTGACCTCCTGGAGACTTTGGCGCTCTTTATTGGTCACCGCCTAACAATAAATGGAAATATGGGTCGTAATAAGCTGCTGCACAGATGACCTATGTATTTGGGAAGGACTCGACCAGACAACACCATGGACTACAGCCTCTTTAATTACCCACTAAAAATTAACATGGAGGTCCCAATTCAAATATTTGCTTTGTGAAGTTCTATTGAGGCCGGCTCTTACTACTTCACCACACCTCTTGGACTATAAGTCTACACATAAAACCTTTCAAATACCTCAATAGAAAGGATAAATAATAAAGCCTAAATTGGCCTAAATGTTAGCAGGTGCAATCAGAGACCAACACACGATGACCACACAAACTGGAAGGAAATTAACTTGAAGCGTCAGCATTAGTGTGTGTGATGGCCTATGTTTGTCCATTCTTCCGCTGCTGGAGTCATTTAAATGGTCATTTGGAAAATATAAGTTGTTTTGCGTTAGTATCCTTGATTTCTTTTTGCTGTACTTACTAAATGTTTGTTGTAGTTAAAGGCTGGCCAGTTTGTTAATGATTTGAGTCAATTAGTGTGTTAAATGTTTTGTGTAATTCCCCCTGTGTGTCCCCACTGGACTGATCCCCCAGTATATATGTTCCCCTGTGGCCTTTGTTTGTTAGGTCAGTTATGTTGGTCACTTGTTAAGTGATAATTCATTTGTTAAGTTTAACTCTTTTACAGGCCCAGATTCATGGCTTATTTTTGTGTACCTTTTCAATTGTTTGGGGCAAATAAAAACCCTGTTATATGTGCATACATCACAAACCATAGCACAGCCTGTGTGGACAAACTGGAAGTGGACAAACTGCCCGTTTGCTGATTTAATTTTTTTTATTGGCTGTCACTCCATCGGAAAATATTCATGATCTGCTTGTTGTGAAGTTTCAAAACAGGAGTAAGCATGCACATCCAGTTGTGAAGGTTTTACCTTGTGTGAGGCACTTTGTAACATGGGTTTATGTACTCTAGAAATAAAGCTTGGCATTTTATTAATTGCAAAGCACCTGTCTTCAAAGCTGTCGACAAAACCCACACATAAAGCCTCGAACAATTAACATTCGTAAAACTTAGACTTTCAGACATGTAAAAGTTATATTTTGTGCTTGACACATCTCACTTCTTCGCCTGAGGTCTTCTCCCTTTAGCCTACAATTTTAGCTTTACAGGTCAATGCTGAGTGTCCCTGGTTACACAGCCAGGAGAGAGGGATTTTTGGATGTGCTGCCATCACAATAAGTGTGTTGAGCTAAAGCATGACAAGAACTTTGGACAGCGGCAGTACTTGCCCTCATTATCCACAGGAGAAGAAGTTTGATGCTACCTGATTTTTAGAGGTAAGAAAGGACGTCACTGCCAAGTGTGAGGGTTGACAGGAAAGGAATAAGATGTGTATTGTAAAGATATATCACCACCACCAAGTACTGAGTCGTGTAGAGACGGTCTATAATGCCTTTTTAACATGTTAGCTGTACCATTAATAAAAATAATGGGGAAATGATCAATCTCAATGATTCATTCTTAAACCATGTGTGAAAAAATATAATCCTGGGCAAAAAAAAAAACCATAAACGCTACAGGTAGCAATCTACAGCACTGTGGCCCTCTGGGATATGTAGTTCCAGCAAGTGCTTCACATACACCCCATTCTCTGTGGGGTATCTACATCCTTAAAGAGCCTCAATTTCAAGGGCCTGGGGGTCAGCCAGACCCTTTAAAAAACATCATCCCCGATGCCCCATGGGATGTGGAGTTCCTAATACGTCCCCGCCTTGTAGCCAAAGAATTCTAAATGTTGACTGAGAGGATATCAGTTAGTCAGCTCGTTGACTGCAGGGTCACCACGGAGGATTTCCATTTCCTTTAAGAGCCTGAATGAGCTCTGCACAAACATGAGCAGATAGAGGATGAATGGATGGGCTGGGGAGAGAGCGGGTTACAGAGAGAGCATCCTTATTTATTGTTCATGCATGTTTAAACAGCAGACCAGTGGGGTCAAATGAGTAAACAGGACTTAACCTGAGGGCAGAAGAGATGAACAAATTGGATATGTCCGTGTGGATGCAGAGAGAGAAAGCAAAAACTGGAAAAAACATCAATTGTAACCAATTTCTTTATATGTAGAGATCTACACTGGTTCTTTTAGCTGCAGCGTGCACGACAAAGTGCGCGATTTCAGTTCAGATAAACGTCTTTAATAAAGGAACAAAATAAAAGACTGTGAAAAATGTTCTCTCCTTGTTGAATCTTTATAGCTACACATTTACTGCATTACAGATTCTTGCGTGACACCTGTGTATTTAAAGGCGGCAGGGTCAAACTCAGCCCTGCAGGTGTCCTGACATCTGACCCTTGACCTTCCCGTACAAACACACACGTACACAAAAAGTGCACACACCTGGCACACGCACACACACACAGCCTCCAGCATGTGACCCTGACTGATGTCATTGAGATTAGCTAAACGTCTCCACAGGGAGCAGAACGCAGCCTGTTTGAGTGCGTATGAGGCACAGAGAGAGAGAGAGAGAGAGAGAGTGTGTGTGTGTGTGTGTAGGAGAGAGAAGGTCTGCATTGATTTAACAAACAGAGGCTAAAGACAAGAAGACTACGGTGACCTTTGGCCTTGTGTGCGTGTGTGTGTGTGTGTGCACAGGCATGAGAATGAGTGAGCGATGCGCTGTGTCTGATTTTTTTCTGTGTCTTTTGCAGTATGCCACTATGTGCGTCACAAGTCTATCTCACAAAAAAGTAGTAATTGTGATGGTAGCATGACCACGATCATCCCCTAACCTTAACCACGTGATTAATATTGTAACCATGACGACAAAGCTCCTTAAACCTTAACAAAGTATTAATTTCAACCCAAACCACAATCTTTTCCCAGTGTAATGAGAACTTATTTTAACCCAAAACCGTGATCTCTCTCCAAGCCTAAGCGAGTCATTTCTGTGTCTTTACCCAACCAAACACTAACCATATCTCGGCCACATCATAAGATGGATTTATTTAATATAACTGATTTGTAACAGTTTTGGAAGGCACAAACAAATGTCAACCTGCTGATAAGGGCGTCAGGATACACGTTCTCGAAGCCATAGGCAAACAATGCATTTTGCTGTTTAATTTGGAGGACTTGGTAGATTGTGTTTTACACATGAAATAGATTTTTCCACATTTCAGATGTGCATTGTCTGAAAATCACATGTGTGATACATGAATATATTGCATAAGAAAGGGTGTGGTGTGATAAATAACTATATGTTCTTTTTTGCTATGTTTTATGCACTACACTTCCTAGAAATCATTTGCTGAACACTGGGTTCATTACTTTAATATCTCTTTTGAGACTGTCCTTCTGCGCAGCAGCTTATTACCGCCCACATTTACGTTTGTATGTACCGGCGACCTCTAGTGGCCTTAATAATTATGACGGGAGCAAAGGCGGAAGTCAGGTGAGATCGTATAATAAGCAAAAAAAGTCCACCTAGGTAAGAGGTCAGGGTGGATGGATGGGTCAAACACAGGAATTCACCCAGGAGCCCGCAGTTTGTGTTTCATGTGAAACCAAAAGTGAATGTTGACTTATTTAAAATGTACCTATGTAACTTAACTTGCATGACTAACATTCTTATTTTAACCCAAACCGTGATCTTTCCCTAAACCTAAACAAGTAGTTTTGTTAACCACATGTTTATTGTTGTTACCATGGAGCGATCATTTAGGAACCACCCCTGTGGGTCGTATTTGAGGTTAGGAACAAATGACCAATGGGTTGGAGGACTTGTTATTTTCTTCTTTGATCTACTGTGGCAGCTACTATTGTTAACACCGTCTATTCCAAAGAAAACAGAAGCATACATTGCATTCAGTTCTGCGTTACAAGAGAATTTTGCTTTGATTAACCAGACTCCACACCTTTGGAACAACAAATGTGAAACTCTCTGTAACTGGATATAGGTTATGTCCCTATTGCATAAAGCTATGTATATGTATTTGTGACAAAGAAAAGTGAAACAGACATTCAACATATAAATACTTGGCAGGATGATACTTAACAGACCATGAAACTTTAATTTCGGCCTAAAAACAGAAGTGCATTGCCTTAATTTGAATCACCAGAAACCTGCACAACAGAGAGTAGGTCGCCAGATATAAGATGGAAGCCCGTGTGGCCACCTCTGCCCCTCACCCTCGTCGCCGTTGCCATGGCGTTGAAGTGTGATTAGAACTCTGGCTAACCAACGTGGCTGGCGATATTGACTTCCTGTCTGGTTCATGCAAACAGGATGTGACAGATTTAATTTGTTTGTCAGCCCACCTTAATTTAAACAGAAGGCTGGAAGCGGGGGTTGAGGAGTGAGGGAATGAGGGAGATGGTTTCACACAGACACATGTGCTTTCTGATTGGCTTACTTGCAGTTAAAATGAATGGTGTGTGTGTGTGTGTGTGTGTGTGTGTATTTCTAGGTCTGCATGTTAGTTGCAGGTGTTTCTCTTTCTCTGTTTTTAGTGGGTTCCTTCCACTAAATCCTCTTGTATCACCATGAATACGCCGAATGAGCGGGCGTGTGTGGTATACTCGTGCACATATCCAAAAAAAGGTAAAGGTGTGGGAAACGGCGATGGACAGACTCATGAATGGAGAGAGAGAGAGAGGGCAGAGAATGTGAGGAGGAGGGAGAGAGAGTGTGTTAGTGGTGTGCAGAACATGTATGAATAGATAAATACATAAACAGACAAGCGAGAAGACGGAAAGAGGAGAGGGCACAGTAGATTAGGCGGGAGTGACTCGATTGAGAGAGAAGCACAGGAAGAGGGAGTGGAGGGGGTGTGTGTGTGGGGGGGGGGGTGAGTCCACTTTACAGACAGCTTCAAGATGGAGCATGAACCACACGGACAGCCTCGCCTCGTGTGTGTGCGTCTGAGAGACGATCCTGATGCTGGCCGAGGACGAGAGTGTGACAGCGAATACAGCGGCCTGCATTATTGTTTAAAACTTTGATTGCTTCCCTTTCTCTCTCTCTGGCTCGCTCTCTTGCTATCTACAGATCTATCTTCTCTTCTATGCTCTCCCTCTTTTCAGTCTTTCTCTCTTCTTTCGTCACTTCAGATATTTCCAGTCACACAGGCGGCATGTCCTTCTGTCCTTTTTTTTAATTTAATTTTTTTTTTTATGTCCTCTCTCAGCCCCAACTTCTCCTCTTTTTCTTATGGTTGTTGTTATTATTCAAAGGTTCTGAAGCTATACACAGTTTATCATTGTGTGCACTGATCTAGTACTGTTTTCTACAGGCACTATTACCTATAACTGTTCACGGCTGACAGTGAAGTTGTGACTTCGTACTCTCTGTTGCAGTCGTCCCTCTCAGTCACTTCAGACTTTTTACCACCATGTGTCATTAGGTGCATTAATCCACGTGCTATTATACAACCTTTAACATCATGTAGGTTAGATGAAGCATGTGACTGGCAGATGAAAACATCAGGTCAGTGTGGAGCGTAAACCTTCCTCAAATGAATACATGAAATAGACCTCCAACACTTTTTTGTCCATTTGATGTTTTACTAGTGCTCTTTTATCTACGTCCTCTCATTGTGCCCTCTTCTTCTGCACTGGTTTATTTCAATTCAATTCAATTTTATTTACATAGCGCCATATCATAACAGAGTTATCTCATAGCACTTGTTAATATAGAGCAAGTCTAGACCAACTCTATATGTATAGACCCAACAATTCCACCATGAGCAGCGCTACAGACAGTGGCAAGGAAAAACTGCCTTTAACAGGCAGAAACCTCGAGCAGAACCAGGCTCTGGGTCATCTTCCTCAACCGGTTGGGTAGGTGAGATTAATGGGACTCATCTGAAGAATTAGCGCCACCAACTCACCATGAACCAACTCCTAATAATCACATAACAGCAGAGGATGAAAATGCACTTTGTTGCACATTTCCTTTCCCAATTTTCAAGAAACTTTCAAGAAGCTGTTGTTCACTTAATTATGCAATAAGTTCCACTGGCATTGCCACCATTAACATATCTGCAGTTAAATGTATAACTTGATATTCATATACATCAGCTGTCATCTTGTTTAATAGATAACCCTTCTCACATGTTATGTGTGTTCTAATATCAGCTGTGTGCTATTGATTAAAGACATGTTGTGTCAAACATTATTTAAACCAAATGTTTTCTTACCATTAAATGAAGCTTCCCCACCTGATTACACCAACGTCCATGTTGCTTGGGATACTAAACAAGGTGGAGGTGATGCCTTAATCTATCTGTAAGTCTGTTTGATATTACATTAAACTCCTGTATTAAAACAGTCTCATTTGACTATGAATTTGCTTTCTCCAGGGCAACAGCTTGATCGTTCCACCCCGTCGTACTCATTGTAAACAAAGAGAAGGTGCCGATACACAGGGTTTAAAGTGAGATTGTATGGCAGTTTTAAATTACAGTGACGGTGGAGTCTATTCGCTGCCTTCGCTGCCTTTGGTCATTTCAAAGTAACACTTTAGCAGTGTGTTTCATTCACGAATCTGTTTTATTGTCATTTTCTGCTCATTCAGACCTCAAGCACATCTGTTGCCAGTTGTAGAACATCGTGCCCAAACATTATTTTGGTATTCAGTTGAAAAGTCACCTTCCACCACGCCGACACACTGCCACAAGGCTGTGGTTCGGGTTTGTTGCCACGGAGACAAGTGCGCAGAGCGACGGTTGCCGTTTGGCAGCGATGCTTGTCTTGGCAGGGAAACGGCCAACGCTGAGGTCGAGTGACAGCCAGACGGGCACACACACACACTCTCTCTCTCCTCAAGGCTCAGCAGGCGGGGGAGGGGGAGGGCGCTCAGTGTGAATGTGTGTGTGACACTGCTAAGCAGGCGAGGGTGACAGTGACGTGACACTGGTGAAATAATTATGAGTCCAAAACAGGGCTGACAGGGAGCAGCCCGTGCCCTTCAACTATCTGTCAACTGTCATTAACATAGAGCCCTGATACACAGCCTGAGGAGAGAGAGAGGGAGTGAAACGGCAAGAGAAAAGGAGAGAAGACGGAAACCACAGAGGGGGACACAGCCCAAAATGATCCATCTTCAAACGTCATGGAATCTAGAATCGAGTCTTGCGAATCCTTGTGTTAGGAGCAGGAATCAAATCATCTGCATGGTCAGATTTCTCTTGTTTAAATGCTTTGAAATGACCTGGTCATTCAAGAGAAAATTATATATATACAATGATGTTTACAATGATGTTATACCGCAGGTCCTTCCTTCCTGCTGCTGTCAGACTTTACAACCTGAGCTGCTCCCAGTAGCCCACACATCCAGACCTGAGAACTGATAATAATGTGCAGTACCAATATTCGCATGTGCAATAATGTAAATTCAGTAGTTTTTGTATGTATACATATATTTTAAAATTTTTTTGCGTGCTATACTTACTTATTATACCAATTGCTCTGCTTTGCACTATCACCTTTGCTGCTGTAACACCGTAATATCCCCACTGGGGGACTAATAAAGGATTACCTTATCTTATCTTATCTGTATGTGGCCTGGGGGCTTGAGAATTTAGCTCTAGAATTCACCTCTTCACAAATGTTTGGATTTCACTCTCTAGAACAGCAAAGCACCGAAGGTCATGGACAAGAGCACGGCATGTGTGTGTGTAAAAGCATAACTTCCTCTTATTCTAATTATAATCCTTAAGATTTCGGACCTGGTTGATTTGGCGAGGATGCCGTGGTGAGGAAATGTTCCCACCGGTTAATAAACCAGTGACAACACCGATTACACCGGACATTTGACAAGAAAAGCTATTTGTTAATGACACTCAATATCTGTAGTGCGCTTACTTTGATCTTTAACATTCAGGGGTGTGCAATTAAAAATCCAGTTAGAGAAAATGTCCTCAAGCAAAGGTCTGGAACATCATATTGTGTGGGTATGTTTACTCAGAAGATGCTCTGTGTTTGTTGTCTCATAGCGGCGACTGCCTTTGCTGCTTTTAATAATGGCCACAGTCCAGGAACATTTGACACCTACTGGTTTTGAACTGCCCGTGTCAAGAATGAACGCCATTCTTGATTAAAAGCTACTTTTCTCTTTTTAGAGCACGCCATGCGAAATTAATTTTCTCTGACTTATTTCTCCGCCTGTCGGCTCTCGTCTCGTCTCTCCCCTGTTTGTGAATCTCACTCACTGACTGGCTGAGTAGCAGCATGTGATATCATTTACAATGCATTCAATTGGTCTGTGAGTTTCCTCACAGCTGCTGCACGGAGCAGACACTTTCAATTTATAATTGTAGCGTTCGTCGTCCGGCTAAGTATTGATAACATGCTTAGTATTTTTACACTTTATTTTTAATTTCATCAACGTGGAGCTGATATGCAAAAATGAACGAAATGGGTTTTATTTCTGTATTTAAAAAAAAAAAAGCAAAATGACCAAGGGGGTTATGGGCAAGTTGAAATCCGCTACCCGACTACCTGTGGTAACTGGTGGTAGCAACAAGTGTGTTTTAATGATACATGTCCTGGAGTTCTGTTCGAAATGACGCCACTGGGTGCCATTAAACGTGCCTTTCGACTTTCTGAGTTGTTGTTCAAACTTGAGGGGCACTTCGTGTGAATTTTCCAACTCCGGGACTCGTTTCTCTCATATTTCCGACATCACATGACTGCATGGTAATGTTTCGTGTAGGCGGTGTTACAAGGCTACATCCCAAATGTTCAGTGGCGTTTAGTGTTACAGCCAATGGCCAATAAGAATTGTAACTCTGTTTATCCCTCCCCTCTCTCTCTATCACACGGTATCCGATAAGCCTACGAACTTAATCACATTTCATTGTTTCACCAGTACTTAAAGTAACATGTACAAGTAACAAGCTATTTTATTTTACCCTGTGTGGTTCAGTAACCTAACCCTACTCACCAACAAAACTATTCTTCTTAATGTTAAAGGTGAAGGGGATTGCAGCAGTCCGGTGGTGACATCAGCGTGAGTAGCTTGAATAGGTGCGCTACATGTGCAGCTAAATGGCTTGATAATTGTGCCAACTGCTCGAACATGCTGCATATGTACAACACCACTATAAAAACTCAGTTAACATATATTTAAAGTACATTATGTCCTATAATATTTCACTAAAATAAGAAATGACAATCCCATTTAAAAGGCTAAAATTTACAAGTAAAGAAACATACATACACACACACACACATCTCACAGTTGAGACACTGCTGTAAAATGCCTCACCCCATGAGATCTCTTTCTTCTGCTGTAAATGTGTGGGACATTGTATCTATAGTGGGCTGTGGATTGATATGTGGATTAGGCGAAGGCCTGGGTGAAATATGTCAGCGAGCGTCCTGTTACCAAGAGTCAGGATGTAAAACACCTCAGTGTACATAACTCTTCTTAACGGGGAGTAAAGCCCTCCTCAAAACAAGAAGACACACAGTACATTCCGCAACAGTATATTTGGAAATAAATCTCAGATGATGCACCGTGAAACACTCAAAAGAGACGACAAGAGAGGCAGAGTTAAGGAGAAAAAAAGAGATTGATGAGAGCGGGATTTATGGACAGGCGGGATATTCCAGTGCCTAAGACGAGCCAAATGGCCAACAACAGACTGACGGACTGAAAACACAAATAAAGAGCCATTTTTATGATGTGAATGGATGGGTTCCCTGGAAGACACTTGGCTGGATTTTATTTGGTCATGGCTTTGGCCCGAGCCAGTACATATTTCTGTTTTATGAAGAGACTCAACGGCTAAGACAGCGGCTAACAGAGTGATGCAAACTCTCTCACCTCATTTGGACTGGTAGAGAAAACAGCAGGAAGGAGAAGGAAAAGCAGGTGACAGACAAACAGAAAACGGTGCAAGTGTAAAATAGGATTTGACGGTATGTATCTATGTCTACTGTCTTCTTCTTTGGTCCCTTCTTCACAACTACTCTACTGACCAGTCAGAGTTAAATACAAGGATCCTCAAGCATAGTTTCAGGTCTTTTTAAAATTGCTCTTGAGTCCCTCTTAATGTCATCATGACTACACGATTGCTTATAATCAATTCATGTATTATTTTAATTGTACTTTTAAAATGTTTTAACTTTGTCAAAATGTGTTATATTTAAATGTGCTCTGTAAATACTGCAAGTTAACTTGACTTAATTGGATAATCTCCTCTTGTCTCACATGTCATGATTGATGATGATCACAGTGATGAGGATGATGACGGCGATGATAATGATAACACATGTAGGACATGATTGTCATGTCTTTATTAGAACCCATGAGATTGTTCTATGTATCACTTTAAAGACTAAGGCTGGAGCTATAGTTTGTTTTATGTCCCCAAATCCCATGAAAAGGCCAAAAGCAATAATGCTTTAGTTTGTTTCACAACACTTTCCTATGCTGTCTGTCATTCAGCCTCAGACCAGTTTGTTACTTGTCTAAGTCACATATTGATCACTTCATTTTTTAAAAAGACTGTAATTTCCTAAAACAACTGGGCACTGTATCTTTAAGCAAACACAACTCACACTGGAGTAAATCATGAATTTGCTTGGGACTATTTTCAGTGGTGAATTCATACACATTTGGTATTCTAGTGAGTATTAATAATTATAATTATTGTTGATATTTGCACACTATTGTATATTTATTGCTAATCATCTGTCAATGTTAGTACTTTTCTGCACTGCTCTGACAATATAAATTTCTAATCGGCCATACCAATAAAGCTTATTTGAATTTAAATTACAGTAACTGAAAATGAACTACCACGTGTTCATGACAATGAAGGACCATGTCACCCAGTGCAACAGTGTGGCTCTCTGATGTGTTTTGCCATAGAGAATGTGGTTTATTGACAATTAATTGAAACCCTAAATATTACTAGTATAAACACCAAAATGGCCTAAGATCATAATACTAATAGGACCTTATGTCTTATTCTATCTTTCTGTTCTCAGTCTCCCTTCATGTAAACTCATTGGGGTACAAGATATGTCAGGTTACTAAAAATCCTCTAAGTGCTTCAATAAAAGTACCTTAAATGTTTTTTTTGTTTATACGTATTTTGCTTTTTGTGTATGCACACTGAAATCAGAAGGCCCACAACAGGGGAACCACAAAAAAAATGGTGAGCCACCTTCTGGATTTTAAAAAGCTCAGTAAGATCACATATAGTTACGCCAGAGCTTGTCTGCCTGTCTTTGATAAAACGCTGCGTGAAATGGTTTGGACATGAGGAGTGAGACACGGCATTGTAAAACAAATTCCTGTAGCCGGTAAAATAGTCATCACGGTAAAATTAATTGCACCCGTCGCCTGGATCTTTGACAGCGAACATGTGACAGTTGTTGCTTTCAGTGTGAGACCCCCAGTGAAAGCAGAGACGACTCAATCTTGTCCTCTGCCTTTCATACAGTATCTCTTTCAATCTCTCACACCACATGCTAATCGTTCCCTCTCATTTGCATCCTAATGATCTCACTCTTCCTTTTTAGCCCTAGACCAATCCCTCCATTAAGTTAGGTGCCGCTCGCGCTCCCTCCCATGTCTTTGTGTAGGTGTCTGCTGACTTTTCTGTCCGTGTGTCTGTTGTAGCCTTTTACGGAGGTTATTTGGTACCAAGGGGTGGGATTTCAATAGTTTGTGCTTGATCTGTTACAGGAGAGCTAAATGTCTCGCTCATGGAAGCACATTTCATTTAAAAAAAAAAGAAGAAATAAAATGAAGAAAGCAGAAAAGCAAATAAAAAAAGAAGAATACTAAGAATTGTGCATGATCACTGAGTGGCAACAATTATTGTCAGTCAGGCCCCTAGAAGAACGTGGAAATAAAACAAATAACTATATGAGTGTATGCTGTTATCAGATTTTCTCCCTGAATGTTTTGATTGATTTGATTTTGATCTGATTGTGTCTGATCTGTTACCTGATTGATATTTTAACTAATATGGTAAATATTAAAAATTATAAAAATTCTGGAAGAAGAAAATAGAAACAACAAACCCAATTTAAACATGCTAACACAATTCTATGTTACCTGACCATAGCAAGAATTTGGGCTGTGCAAACCTGCATTATTCAACCGAGCAAAGAATGGTGCATCCAAACATTGTCACACAGCAGAGGAATTCACAGTATTAGTGACCACAACATGTGATCTGCATTTCAAATTTTGTGCTTATGTGACAACACTCACGTGTTGGACACCTTTGATTATCCATTTCATATTTAAATCCTCAAACTCACTAATTTAGTTTCATTGATGCCCATGGCTGAGTTTGTGACGAGATATGAAATCTTACTGTATAGTATATGCCATGTTGCCCCTTTAGTGTGTATGGTCTAAATGGTGTGGTCGCTTATGTGTGAGTTTATGGGCCTCCCTAGCAGGTTACACTATAATTAAACTCTACCAAGATTTCTCTTGTGTATATGTTAAGAGACAGCGAGAGACAGGTGGCGTGTGAGTGTACTTGTGTGTTCTCTCTCTCGCTGGAGAGCTAATAAGCAACAAATACACAAAGCAATAAATTAATGGTGTGGATAATTAACCAGGAGTGTGTGGCTGGAGATGCATGACGGAGCACCAGCCACCATTAGGGAACTCACATCACAATATAGTGTGTGTGTGTGTGTGTGTGTGTGTGTGTGTGTGTGTGTGTGCGTGTGTATGTGTGTGTGTGTGTGCGTGTGTATGTGTGTGTCTGTGTGCACGGTCATTTAAGTGAGTGTGTGCAGGCTACTCGGTTGTGTGCAATTTTGAAAGGGACTATTCAGTTAAGCATAAGTGTAAAAAATCTGACAGGCAGAAAGACACTTACGATGCCATGTTCACATGATAAGGAAGTTACTTTAAATACCACTTTCTACTTGTATGTAATATTCATATGTTTTAAGAAGACTCCAGCTTGGCAATAAATAATAATGTCTAAAAAGCAAAGAAACATTTATACCATATGTCTATTTACAAAGAATAAAGTAATGTAATGCTCTTATGACCATGCACAGTATTCTTTTACACATCCAACATCAGATGTCTGTCATGCAGCTGTAGCCCAAAATTAGGTACGTGTTGAGGCTGCAGATTTCACTCATTATTAACAACAGCAGCATTAACTGTGGCCACGAAACAAAAACTTTATTTAAAGCCGCTCATGAATGAGTATCTTGACATTTCTGGCGGCCACTTGAGTCACGCAGTTGCACTACTTTGCATCAGCTGTCGCAAAGACAAATTGCCACCTGCTGCCACATCAGCGCAATGCAGAGAGACATTAATATATCAAATGGCACAACTCAAACCGAAAACTGTGTGTGTAAGGATTGTTTCCCCGAGTTGTACTCATGAGAAGGCAAATTCAAGCCAGTCGTTCTATCAGTCAGCAGCACTCTCTCGCTCTTTTCCCTTTCCCCTGTGTGAATGCATGTTTGCAACTTGCATGGCTTTACTCTGTTGCTGCCTTGTTCATCTGACTTAATTGCCATTTCAATCAGCCTGATATTGTGTTCACACAAGCCGAGTTCTGTTTGGAAGGGGACAATTTGTTGTTGGCTTGTTTGTTGCCTCAAATGACTCGAGTGACATCACTTTAAGGCACATGCAAAAAGTACTCCCATAACCTGCAAATGCAATTCGATGTGTAAAATAGACGATTTAAGAGTTGTTAAATCTGTATACTGTATCTGTGCTGATCTCATCCAAGTTTCGCACCATTTCTATTATGATCACCATTTTTTTTCTCTTATTATAATGTGGCTAACCAGAGCTTGAAAATGTAGAAAGGGAGTAGAATCAAAGAAATTCAGCAGTACACAACTGAACAAATGTAATGTGCATACATCACAATAGCCCGGTAGTAGATCTGAAGAGCATTGGACAGGCTTCAAGAAATCGCCTATCACACCAGTTCGCTGAGATGGATTCACTACCAACTCAAAGTGTCCAGCAACGACTGAAAAGGTCACTCATGTCTCCGCTGCACCCCTCAACGTCCCGTACACCTTAGCCTCTAATCTGAATAGTGTGTGTGTGTGTGCTGTGTGTAATCTGAATAGTAATAAGGCTGGATGATAGATTGATGCATAACAGCAAGGAGCATGCAGAGCAGGCAGGTTATTTTGGTGTCAACTCCCTTTATTTTCCGGCTGGCTCTGTTTCATTCAGCCACTTCAGATGCTGCAGATCTGATACGGGGCTTTGAGGCTGGGAAATGACTTTGATCAAAGTGGTATTCTGTCGTTTCAAAGTGCCTGGCAGTGGTGGTTTGACATTTTATTTTGTACCTTCTTGTTTAAGGCAAAAGGAAAATTTACATTTCTGCCACCACGCCACTGCAAAAGAGGTGAATAAGATTTAGTTGCTAGGGAAATGTAATCCATTCCTAATGAGTTCCTCACTGAAAAGGTAATTACGTTTCTTGAGTCATTCGTTACATGCTGCATATTACTTGTTACATTACCATCCATTACTAAGCTCATCTCTTTCAGTTTGGACATATTTACTGATCATCAACAGCTAGCTTAGCCCTGTCCACTGCTAGAAAACCCGAATAAAGGCTTTCCAGTGGCTCGCTAACTAGCTAGCTAAGAGGAAAATGTAAATACGACAATGTTGGTAGAGGCTAGCTACCTCCCCATGTCTCCAGTCACTGCCCAAGCTGACATGTCCTGGACCAGTCACTCCACTAAACACACAAACACGAAACCCTGCATGCAAATACAGGTAAGACAGTAAATATGCGGACTCTCAAAAATGTCAAAGCAACGAAGCATTCATGGATTAGTGACTGTCATGTAATTGCCGAAAATCTAATTGCAATCCCTACTTCTCGTTACAGATAAAAAGTAATTAAAAGACTGAAGGGTTGGAGTGATGTAAAATTCGCCCACAAGGGTTTGCCATCCACAAGCGTTTGCAGCAGTCCAGTGTTTTAAAAAAAAAATCAATTTCAGCACTTTTTTATCAACAATGTATTACTGGGCAACATCAGTGCTCACATCCTTAAAAAAATACCTTTAAAAATTCAACAGCAGCTTGTCTTTCAGGAAAAAATGTCATTGTTGCTTTGGAAAATACACAGGCCTTTCTGTAAACAGTTTCCCGCTGGAATTCCTCTCTATGAAAGAAATAGTTACAACGGAAACAGCTGAAAGTAAGGTCTGTGGATTATCCAGAGTAACAGACACATTGTTTCTGGAAAAGGATGCTGCAGATGAGAAGACCACAAACAGAACCTCGTTCCCCTCTATTTGTACTGGGATGGGAGCAAACATTTTGGAACAGTTTATAAAAATGGGCAAAACCAAAAGCACCTTCATACGTGATGTCACAAGAGATTTTTTTTTTTTGGTTTGATTTTTGGAGGGGGTGAAATGACTGGACTGAATGCACTGTGCACATTCCAGGTACCTTGTGACATTCTAAAATGTGTCCTCAAGTCCTGGAAACTATCGTGGGAATTATGTATTTTTCTGGCCGGCAATTATCAGAACAAATCAGTGCGATTAGTGGAATTAAATAAAACTGTTAGCCTGGTCAGGCATTCCAGGAGCTAGTTAATCGCCTTTGTTCCCTCTTCTTCCCCCTCATGGTCGCCAGTCTGTTGCCGGCTTTGCCTTTGGCACAATTACTGGGACTTTGAGGGAAAGAGGGGAGGACTGGACTCTCCTTTTAACAATTACCAGCCGCTGTGAATATTAAAATAATATTAAAATGTCTGCCTCCATCTGCAGTCCTGTCCTGATTGTTATCTTAACCTCTGACTGGGAGGGGGGTGGGGGGGGGGGGCACGGCAGTCCGGTCTTCTCAGAGAGACACCAACAAGACTGAGAGGAGCCGCACTTTAATTCCCCTGCCTGTGATTTCTGGATAATAGGGAGGATGGGTAATGTATGCATGGCAGATATTACTGTCTGGGCTATAATGTGGAGCCACACAATTCTACATGCACGCACACCCTACAGTGAACACACACACACACACACACACATTTATTAATCTCTGCAACTGAACATGACGGTTAGAGAGGGAAGGAAGCCATACAGAGCTATTATATTTGAATCATCATGGATATCTCTCTCTCTCTCACACACACACACACACACACACACACACACACACACACACACACACACACAGTTCGAATCCTCTCTGATAGAAATACCGATGTGTCAAAGCCACAAGGGCAACTCTTAAATCAAGTTGGGGAAAGATGGAGGGCGGCAAGGGTGGATAGATCGAGAGACAGAAGGATAGAGGGAAAGATAGAGGGATTTGAGATGGAGGAATAGATGGAAAGAGGGAGGGAAAGTCCGAGCAAGTTCGACACTGTTTAGTGTTACACCCAAAAGAGGAAAAATCAATTAACATCCTTTCCTTTCCTGACATGCCATGACATATTGTTTTACTCACACCCCGCCTTCAAGCTGACATTAAAAGTAACCCTGCAACCCGCCAACCCAGGGAAACACACGCACACAGCAGCCCAACCTCCCATTGATAACCAGTGGGATTCACGTAAGCTGTCCTTACACTGGCTACAACCAATGAGATGGAGCACAGGTCCACACACACACACACAGACAACAATCTGCTTAAGTGTTGAAATGTAATATTACAATACATATCTCAGAGGGGGGGGGGGGGGCAAAATTTGTGGCGCTGCTAATAAATAACCCAGATATTATGAGAGCAGGGATTGAGACAGAGGAGAGGAGAGAGACTTTTTAATTATGACTTAAACATCAAACTCAAAACATGTCTCAGGGGAATCTGCATAATGATTTCATCTCCCTCTTTTTGTCTTGGTGGAGCCGAGGGAGCCCGATTGTTTTCATTTTTTTTTTATCATCATTGTTTGCGCGATCCAATGAATCAACAAGACAAAGACGCTGGTAGACGGTGCAGCAATCAGTGGGGGATATAAGCAACTTAATAAGGAACTTTCATCTAAGTCCACAGCCTGAAATATAAAAAAAGCACGCTTTAATTTTACATTTTATATAAGTCGTACAAACTCCTCTGATGATCTCAAATCTTCATGTTTATTTGTATTTTTCATGGAAAAATGGTATCCATAAAGCCCTTTGAGTTGTTTTTGTTGAGGTTCTTCACATGTATGTCAATGCCACTTAATTATGTGTGTTCACAAAGCACGTTGCATGTGCTCTCTATTCTTACCAGTAATTATTTTAGTTTAGTTAGAGGTGTACATGTTGTATTTATTCATTTGTGTCTCAGGCTGAAACATTCTAAGAAATATATTATAGAATATCATAATATATAATATATAATATTATGTTAATAACCACACTTTAAAGGCAGATTTACTATTCTTTTGTGTTACGTCGATGCTCAGAAACAACCAGATCTGCCATCATGCCTATAGTCTTTACCTGACTGATCTGTCCTCATCTGCCTTGCTAACATACTCACCAGAAACCTGTTCTTTGTACTTTTAACATCACTTATATCCCCATTATGTGGAGTGGCTCGAGCTCCGGTAGTGGAGTAGGTTGGCCTTTTATCATACGGATATTTCTCTCTACTCACGCCTCCTGAACTTCTTCTCCTCTCCCTTCATCTGCTCGCTGTTATATATCTGCCTTCCTGGGTCTTGTCATTTCATATTTCATTACTTCACTCATAATGTCCAATAAAGCAAAATAAAGTTAATTGCAGGAAATGTACAAAAGCTAATGTATTAAAATTGTCCATATGGTATGGGAACTTTAACAATACACACACACACACACACACTTACACACTCACACAGCAACCACATAAGACTTCCCCTCTTTTTTCCTTCTTTACCTCTAATTCTTTTACACTTCACCCCTCTGCTCTTCCTCCCTCCCTCTCCCACCATCCCTTTTGTTCAGCGCACCCCTATTTATCACGGTGTGAAGGTTGAAAGAGATATTATTATGGGGTGTCGGGCTGGAGAGAGGAGACAGGGGTAGCCACACGGATCGCGTGGGGAGAACGTGGGGCTAATGACGGGAGGACAGGCTTGGTCAGTGGCCTGTGGTACCTGCTGGATGTGATAGATGGAGACCGGCGAGAGAAGGGGGGGCGGGGGGGCGGTCCTTTCTCTGCCTGCACATGTATTTTATTTTATTGTTTCTAGGAAATTACTTTGTAACATTTCTACCATGGGAATATGGTAGAAGAAGAGATTATGTTTACATGGCTGTACCCCGGCGGTGTTGCTGTTTACATGTGGATGGGTTGCTGGTGTTAGTCAGACTGTAATAAAATTTTAAAAAACACATTTTAATCCTCCTTAGCTTGTTCTCCATTTCAAAACCTGAATACTTTAAAGCTCATGTAAAAGTAACATATTTTGTACAGTGGTTATATAGTGGTTGCTGTAGTGTATCAGAAGGCATATATAAAGAATTACAACTAAATCTAAATTGTCTGTTCGCCCCACTGCTTTCATAAACCTATAACATCACAGAATCTAAAGTGACAGGAGTTTAAAAGAGCATGAAACTTTTGCACTTGCGGCCTCACACCCAGTGAATACCCCTGGATTACACTCAACGGTATTGTTGTTTTACATTCAGTGCAAACATTTGCACTGAATGTGCCAACTACAGTATGGTTAAATCTAGGTTAACATTTATAAACAGATATCTAAGATATATAATGCACAATCTGTATGTATGGACAAGATTTTGATATTGGAAGTGTTCTGGTTTCCGTTTGTAGATGAGTAGTATTGACCAATCACGTTTGAGCAGGCATTTATTTCATGCAGATAAACGGTCCGTGCATGGAGCAGAACAGGACCCATCGGCTATCGTCTGATGACATTTTAGCTTTTTATAAATCCGAGAAACCCTAGAGATGAGCTTTTTATAAAAATTAGATGCTGTCAGATGATAGTCGATGGGTTCCAGATTGTTAACCGGTCTGTAAAAAATTACTGCGGCATGGAAGAGGAAGTCTTGACCAGATATCTGTTATCCGGATATCTGCTGGTTACACCAGAAGCCCTGAAACATTGGACGTTGCTCCCAGAGACTAAATTATCATCAAATGATAGCCGACGGGTTCCGAGATTGAGGCTAGGGAAATATCATGGTTATGGCAAACTAAATAAAGTTGAGGTATGCTGAAGGTTATGCTGCTAAAACACTTAATAAGGATGCGAACTCTGGTCTGCTGCATGAAAGTGACATGACCACTGACCAGCCCGACCCAACACAACCTTGCTTTCCAACTTGTTACATGAAGTGCACACTGGTTTATGCTGACTCCTAGAATTTACATTTACACGTTACTTAATCGTTTTCTCAGTTGACACCGGATTATGTGCACAGGTAACATTTTATAAGGGAATGAAGCGCTACATTGAGTCAACCATGGTGGAGTTGGTTGGACTTTTACACCAGACATCCGAGTTCACATCCTGCCCGTGGCTAGGCTTAGACAAAACAAAACACTTGAAGTCACTGCAGCCTTTTCCTTACTTATCAAACCAAGACCACAATTAACATAACCATAATCATACATATCAACATAAACATAAAAACGTTTGTACGGGCAAAATGTCTTATTTCTTATTACCAGATATGTTTACCTGTTTTCTTTAATATGCACTCTGTGTGCTTTGATATTTTCTGTCTTGGGTCACTTCGGACATAAAGTAGATTGGCATTGTGCTCTACTTTGATTACTGAAGGAGAACTTGTTTGTTACGAGGGGAGATCGGAGAACAGTCTGCCATGTGTACTGATCCTTGGATATGACACCGGTTAACTCGAGACAGAGATGATGTGGGTTGATTCTGATATCCCTCCCTTTCTCTCTGTATGTTCTGTAAAATTAAGTATGTGACTGTATCTGCCCTTCAGGGTCAGACTCCTCATATGCATCTTGGTGTATAATATCTGTCCTTTCAGCTGAAATGGACTGACTGTGCACTACCTCTTTGTCTTTTGATTACCCCCAAGTTTGATTGCTTTATTCTTTTTCATTGTATTTGCTCGCTTCTTCGCAAGGGAATGCACAATTTCCACAACAAAGGTTAGTAATGCTGTGGTCACTACGAGCAGATATTGTGTCACGAGGTCTGTTATTTTGGTGGAAAGCAAATGAAACAGGTTGTCAATTAACATTTCACTCATACATTAAGTATTAACATTTTGCAACTCACCAGAACAGAAAACATAATCTGGTTGACATTGCGCTTCCTTCAAAGTTGTATATCAACCTAATTTCTAGAAGTCAAAGTCAATGAACATTGGCATTCGACTTAAATGGTCCTTATATGGTTAGTTGCAAAATCGTCCGATATTGATATTATTTTAATTCCAAGAGAATATCTCATGTGGAGCACTACCTGGCCCCAAATTTGCTTTGTAATGCTTTGTGATTCATTGCTCTGCAAGACAGGGCTTGACGATAAAAGCAGGACCCATTTTAAGGCCTTCATCAGTTGATACTGTGCTTTAATGGTTAAAACAAAATTTCCAACCTCTGTCAAAGATCAGAAAAGCAAGCTAAACACAAACCTGGCAAGGGATTCACAAAGCCATCAGCCCTGCTGCCTGGCAATGATATTATATTTATACATAGTCATATTACTTCGTAACTATTTTATTTTTTTTGTTTCCTTTGTGTACTTTAGAAATGTATTTCAATTGGAGTAATTTCCATTTTCTGTACAATATAGAGTTTACTAAATGTTTCCAGTGTTAATAGTTGACCACTCTGCTTTTGCTATAATGACCCAAAAGTAATAAAATCAATGTTTTCCCTATCTGCTTTGTATGGCCATTTGTTTGTTGTAATTACATGCTTTCTGCATAATACTGTATTTACATAATGCTTCTAATGATAATATTAGGCCACTTTTGCTTGTGCTTTTGTTATTAGCACCAAAAGAGCTGCAAAAGAGAAATAAATTGCAATCATTATCCAATGATGAGTAATAATCATAAATATTTGATCAAAATAAAATCTTCAGCTTCTTCTCAGGAATGACAGTGGACGGTTTAATTGTTCACAAAAAGCAGCATTTATATTTGTTTGTGTTATGAAAAATTAAACAAGGAAAAATTCATTAACTTTGCCATTCATTTAATCTCTCACCTTCCACACTTTGTAAATAAATAAAAAACATTACCTCTCCCTCTACTCACACACACAACTGCAGCCTTGTCTAAAAACAATCTAACAAAGAAGGCAGATGAATATAAAGGCTGGATATCAGACTATTCATCACTAGATGATTACCGGCTGACAGCAGTAATTGAAAAACACTTATTGGAGGGGTTGGGGAGGAGGGCTGGTTCAGTCCCATCAGACAAAATAACCCTCCGAGGGTAAGAGCAGTCTAAAGGTGATGATAAATGGACATATTTTCAAAGACAAGCTGTAGGTTCGTCGGTTTTTTTCGCCCTCCGAAACATATCACCTTGATGACAAATAAACCTTCCCTGTAGCGATATTCAAAAAAGCCAATTCTGAAAAAGTGTCAGTTATATTGAGCAAATTCAACTCTTTGAGGGTCAAGCATGATAGTGTTTAAACACAGTCTTCCAGTGGGTTCATATAATTCAACATATTCTCTGAACCGTTAACTTCATTCTCTCTCCGTATGTCTTTTAATATACTAAAGATCAGAACATAATAATGTCAAGAAAATGACAAGTCTGACATTGCAAATGTGAATTAGTCTGGAACCTCTCTGTTCATTTTCAGTTTCCAAGGGGTGTTATCAAAGAGCTTAGACCAAAATGCCTCTGGACGCAATTTGATAGAGTAACAACCAATCAGAGCAATGAAATGTGTGACGTAGCGCTGAGCGAATCCTGACGGAAGTACGGCAAACACATTGCTCTTATCAACAAAACCTTTAAGTACAGCTGTTTGTTCTTCTTTTAGAGAAAATATACCATCCAGTTTAATCTTGACGCGATAGCGCATTCAGAATGTTCCACATTAGAGGCAGCCATCTTGGTTGCTTAAAAAATGCCTCAACGGCGTTCCTCTGTACAGCCCCACGTTAGATAAATGGTTGTGATTGGTCCGATCTGGGCCAGGTCGGCTGGAAATCTGTCTGAATGGGAGGGGGACCAGATGCATCTGCCAGAGCAAATAAAACGGGTTCGCAGATTCGTGTGGTTCCCAGGCTACAAAATAAAATGAAAAAAAGTTCATGTAAAGCTTGCATTGGAAACAAAACAAAAGCCGTGCTAGCCACGTAGCTCTAGGGGCAGCAGTTTAGCTCTGTCAAGCATCACTTTGGTCTAGAATGAAATATCTAGAAAAATATTATAATAGATTGACGTTCACTTTTGTACAGGAACTCATAGTTGCCAGAGAATGAGCCCTCCTGACCATGCTGACCTTTCCTGCAGCACCACCATGAAGTTTTGATTTATGGTGAAATGTGTCAACGTTTGAATGACCACAGAACATTTGAATGACCACAGAATGACCTGCAATGGCTTTGATGATCCCGCCTACTTGTCATGCAGCACCATCGCCAGGTGAAACTTTCAGTACGTTGGTTTATGACCTGCAAAACTAATGACTTTCCCATCAGCGGTTTGTGTTCAGTGGTAAGTATAGCAGGCTAACATGACAACCTAACCGCTAAACCCCAGCGTGTTAACTCTTTAACTCTGCTGTCATCAATTTTTCACCTTTAGATATAAGACAAGGCAAAAATTGTACTTTTCCTGCACAATAAGTGTCTCTCTATCTGCAGGGTGGGTATCAGCCTCCCTCTTTCTCTCTCCCTTTCTTTTCTCCCTCCACCCCGTAATATTTCACGCCCTCCTCTCCTTACATACACGTCATGCTTGGCTCCTGTGCCAACATATCTATCAGGATGCTGTTACTTAAGATGCCATCCATCTCTCTGAGCCAGCTCTCCCTGATATTCAACACGGCCAATACTTAACACTGCTTTTTAACCAACTAAGACATCATCATTACTTTGAGGGATGGGGTCTCTCTGAGTGGAGTTGTCCTCCTATTTCATCCCTCCTTTGCACATTCTTCCATCCACTCCCTCATCCCCTGTCTCCCATTCTGTCGTTCTCATCTCTTTAATCTCTCGAGAGGGTTCGATCACTTCATGTCCTGTCCTCTGCAGCGTCGTGTCCTGGGTAATGAGGATCTTGTAGCATTACATGCCCACAGTCTCCTGTCCCATCCATATCTGTGTCTTGTTCCATGTAATGTGTGCCCTTCATCATTAGGCGGCTATTGTCTTGTCATGCTACATCTTGAAGCACTTATTGGACAGCCACCATTATACACACTTGGAAGAAATGGCCACTGATTATTTAGCATAGACAGCCTACAGCTAATGTTAACATGCAGCCTGACAAAAAAGAGCATCACATAGAATAGATAAAGTTCTTGTATTCTGATCACCATTAGTAAATCTAGTGATAATCAACAAATCTGACAAAATTGAGTTTGTAATCTACTCTGACCTCATGCCCCATTACATCGCCTAAAATCGCATATGATGAAGAGAGATTTTGTTTTTCATCTGAGCTGTTATGTCCCCTACCACTTCTCAACACCAAGTGACGCCCTTGAAGACAACATCTGAACGTCAGGTTTTAAGACATTGCTTGACTGTGGAACATTCAGATGGCATCCTGTGTGCAGAGGCAGCAGTTAGCCTATAAAGTTGCAAACATCATTAAATCGAGGGCACACATTTTCTTCATGATGCCACACACCGTAAAAGTGTGAGAATATTGTCGATGTTGCATATTTCATAGTGCAAAGATTAATTCATAAATATATTAAAACACTAATTTCTTAATAAATACAATAACACATTTTTACATGACACCCTATAATGGCACCTGAGCCACTTCCGTTTGCTGATGAAGACCGTGAGATGCAGTGGAAGCTAAACAAAATGGTACGTGGAGCTTTGAGTTGAGATCATTTTGTCACACACAGGTCAAGTGTTTTTTTGTTTACCTCTCTTTTGTATTTTGATCACGTTGATTGTGGTTTATGCAAATCTTATTCTGAATGCATTAATAAAAAGAATTGCTTGATCTGTAAGAAATTAATGGTGGATGATATGTGGGTATTCTTTAAGTATGATCTTAACTAAAATGACAAACCCTCTTCTTGTGTTTAATTGTTCATTTCTATCATCTCTTCTATCTTTCTCACACTCCTCTGTCCAAAGTCTGCCAGCACATGCATTTCTCATTGACACATATGTATGTTGTAGATCGTCTCGTCTAACCTTCCACTTTGTCTGAGGGAAGCTGACAGACCGCAGACGGCTGCCTTTGATCTGCCATAACGAGCATCTCCACGTCAAATTACAAGGGAACAGACAGCAGAAGAAGGAGACACAGAAACAGAAAAAGATAAAATAAATAAAGAACTAGAGAGACTCAGACTTGGGAACCCTGTGATCACGGCAAATGAGACCCTCATCATTTGATCACTTTATCAAAAGAGACGTCACTGCTGCCTTTGGAGATGAAGAAGAAACAAAGACAATTTTAAAAAGCAAACCATTGATGTAATGCTGCGCAATCCATTTCAATAGCTCTGTTGTAATCATACCTCAAGGCTTTGGAAAAAAGACAAAAGAGGGGGGACAAAACTTTCTAGATTTCTAGGAAATTACATGCATCACAGGAAACATTTTTACATTTGTGAGGTACATGTTTTGTAGCATTGAAATGCTATTAAGGTAATATGCAACTTAAGTCACATGGTGCCTCATGTAAATCTCAAAGATTCTTCAGTTTAAAATTGTTGAAATTGTTTTGACACTTTAGGTAAATTCAATAGTGAAATGAAAATGTATTCAATGTTATGAATCCTTCCGTAAACTGCTAAATAAATAAAAGTGAAATGGAAACTGAATTGCAACAAACACTTTAACTTGCCATACACAGGTACAACTAAGGACTGTAATAGCTATTTCATTTAGATTTAGCCACAGTGTTCAGCTCTTTTGTGCATGCTGGCTCATTTGCACACATACATAGGACTGAGACAGAGACTGTGCTTTTCCTGTTCTGGCAAGTCAAAGTCACTACCTTAATTCATTGTAACTATAAGTATTTTCAGACCGGAGATACTTCTAGGAACAGTTGGAAGACCCTTCAACTTTTTATTGTGTTCACACCGCAAGAACTGGGAACAATCGTATTTCTTGTTTTAGTTCCATCTTCAGAGTAGGTACTCTCCCAGCAGAAGAGGAACCTTCAGTGACATAAGTGTATGGTGACTGGTCCAGACATGATTGGTCAAACGCAAGAGTCAACGCAGCACCGGCAACTGCCAGCTTTAAAAACCAGTGTAACAGCGCTTAACAGTAGCAGTCGTGTCTGGATGGTAACGCTAGACTGGCGAAACTCTCTAACAGTTTGGTTAGGTTTAGGCACAAAACTACTTGGTGAGGCTTTCTGGCAGAAAGGCTTTCTAACACGAGACTCAGTTCAAGTTCGCATGTGTGAGAGTTTTGCAAATCTAGGGTTACCATCTAGACACAATCAAATGTAGCCTTAAAAAATGGACACCAAAACACGGACAAATGGACCGACAGTGAAGCCCAGGCTTTATTGAGGTTATATTCAACAGTGAAAATACGAGATTTTGACTTGTTAAAGCGAAATATGAAAGTCTTGTGAGTGACACAGCTATACCGACCACTGGTCACTTAAGTGTTCCTGTTGGCGGTGTGAATGCAAGGTAAGTAGTTCTTGGGGGGACCTGTTTGGTTCGAAGATGCCTAATGTGTCCGTTTTTAGGCACTAAGACCAAAAGAACATTGTTAATGTTCCTGATGAGAATAAAAAGCAATCAAAACAAGAAAACTATTGCTATAATAATTTGCGTCACTTTATCTCAAGATCCAAACTTACAAATATTCTTTTCTACTAATTACTATGAAAATATGTACAACTTATTTACCTCATTAAGAACTTTGTCAGCGTCATAAAGTGAAACTCTTGTCACTGAACAAAAAGCGTAATCCAAAGTTCATTTTATTTCTTTTGAGTGGGAATCTCACAATGTGCAGTTGCCCATTCCCCTTTATACTGTACAGCATCATCCCTGCTTTCCTCCTCTCTGTTTCTACAGTACGCCTCACGTTCTCTCCCACTCTCTTCAGTGTATGAATGGGGAGTGATGGCGCTGCCCAAAGCGTGGCTCAGGTCACTGTCATACTGTTAAGAAGCAGCCATTTGAAAACATGGTCAATATAGCGCTCTCTCTCTCTCTCTCTCGCTCTCTTGCTGTCTGTCAGGGCCTTGGCAGATCGTGGGAGGTGCTAATGGAAACGCTCCTGCTCCTGTTCCCCTTGTTCACCACACTAATGTGAAAGGCATCATCCATGTTACAGCTGCGTGTTGCCATGACCAGGCCGCCCTGTCATAGTCCACTGATCACTGAGTTAATGGGCCGACCTCCCGGGCCCTAACAGATGGAGGGATAAGTCAAGTGAAAAGAAAGCTTCTTTAACCAGTACTCAGATCTCTAGAAAAGTAGTATCAGAGAAACCACATCATTGCATTTACAGAAAATCATGCTTATTTCTCTACTGTTACAGTGTGTTGTGTATTAAGTCACAATGTACCCATGTCACGATAAAGCAACTGTGGCCTTCAGAAAATGTTAAATTCCGGTATTGCCACTGCCATTTTTAGAGCTTAAACTATTAGTCAATTAACTGATTTTTTGATAATCAATAATACTCTGGTTTCAACCTCTCAAATTTGAGGATCTGCTGCTTGATCACTGAACTATTGGTCAGACAAAACAAGCCCTCTGAATACATCACCTGAGGCTCTGGGCCATTATACTGTGCATTTTCATTATTTTCCAATATTTTGTATACTAAACAACTTTTAGACTGATGGAGAAAAAAATCTGCCAGATTAATCAGTAATACTATAATAATAGTAAACAACTGTGTAAATGCAGCACTGAAATCAAATATCAGTTATATTTCTTATTGATAATTATACAATTAGAAAAGAGACATTTATTTTGGAAATCTGTGATATATTTACATGATAAAATATAGGATACAGGTGCTAAATTATCTGGTAAGGCATTCACCAAATAACATACTGCCTTAATAAAAACCTTTTTGCTTGTTTATTGTTTTCATTAATCTCTAGCTGAAAAGTGTTTTGTACAAGAATTTTGTATGAGTATGTATTAGCAGTAAACTTTGCTTATTTAAACAGCACAATAGCGAGGGGATACTTTATCATAGACGTGTGTGTGTGTGTGTGTGTGTGTGTGTGTACATGTGTGAGAGAGACTGTGTGTACTCTAGGTATTCATGTACTAGATGCTGCCAGAGTCTGACAGCATTTCTTGTTTCCTTTGCATACTGCATTTCTGAGTAACCAAGAACCTGGGGAGCCTCTATCTGCCATCACCTTTGTGGTCCACGACACACACACACACACACACACACACACACACACACACACACACAAGAAAACCTGCAGTAGTAATTCTCAACAAGTCTGTCCATTCCTTCTCTGGACTACAACTTCAAACAACCCTCCTCAGAGTTTGTCACATACTGAGCCACCACCAGACTCTAGCCCAACACTGCTCTCTGTGTGTGTGTGTGTGTGTGTGTGTGTGTGTGTGTGTGTGTGTGTGTGTGTGTGTGTGTGTGTGTGTGTGTACACTGTATATGTTACCATCCTTGCGCCCCTCATCACAAGCTCTGCAGACAGTGGTCTCCCTTAACGATACTCTCCCACTCTCCCCTGGTGTTACTGAACAAGCAAGTCTCAGTTTGTCAAACCCAAACCAAACTGTAGCAAACACTGAAGTACCCAGTGCCACATCACACAGCCCCCCCCCACCACCCTCACCTCTGTAGAGGGTAGAAGGTCTTGTAAAAAATACAAAGCTGTAGAAGTTATGAACTCCCGGGTGTTATTTTTGTAGATTTGGCCATTGGTTATGAAAACACTGTACGCACCAAAAGGTGATCGCTGAGATCTGTGAATGTGACCAACATTGCTACAATGGGGTACGATTCGGAAAAGAAGAACACAAGCTTTCGGACGATCGGACAAGTTGTAAACTAGACAACTAGCCAGATTATCTAAATCTCTTTTCTTTTCAACTTCTCCTCCATAGACCCCGCCCACCTGGTAAATGCCCACATTTCAAAATTGGGGTGTTTTTGAAATGTGGGCATGCAATTCTCCCAGCGTCGTTAAGGTTTGAGCATGTGCTGGTTTTTGACGGAACACGTAGTACTCGAGTACACTGATCTTGATGCGTAAACACTGGCGAAGTGTTCCCCTTAAAGCAGCTTTAGAAACAGTTTTCAAGTGATATCTGGAGAATGTTCAGGCGCTGATTTGCCAAAAACGTCAAATCATCTCGGTTTGCACTGTGGAGGCGATCCAAAGTCTCAGTGGGAGAAAGAGAGTTAAGTGGATAATATCTGAGCTCTGGAGGCCAAGGTGCGTTTACTTACATTGTGGAGTTCAAGTCTAGCTTGTGACCTTTACAGCTTGCCTTCTCCTTCTCTCATCATTCTCACTATTTTTTTTCATTGTGTTCTAGCTAAAGCAGATATGCCCTATAATAATCTTGCAAACACAGGTAGGTCATGGGGTTTGCCCCTTTAGCCTCAAGTTGGAAAACTTCAATGGCAAGCAATCAGATTTAAGCCAGCAGATTCATGTGGTGAGTGGTTTCAAAAGGTTTGTGTCGGCCTGCCGTAACACGAACCACAGACAGACAGACAGGCAGAATATCAGGTGTAAAGGCTCGTTCTGTCTATCATACACACTCCATTGTTGCCAGTTTCAGTCTCTCCCCCCTCCACTGCCACTCTCTTCTAACTCGCTCCGCTCTCTCATTCTCTGTCACACTCTCTCTGTCTCTCTGACAATTGCGTTATTTTGCCTTATCGAGGAATATGAAACGGCGTGGCGCGACATCTCCCAACAGATATGCCAATTCATTTCGCAGCCGGCGATTTGACAAGCTAGACTGCGCCTCTTGAAAGGCATCATTCAAGCGCACAGCCGCCGCCACCAATCCCCCCTCCCTTTCCCTCTCTCTCTCTCTCTCTCTCTCGCTCTCTCTCCCCCTCCACCTTCTCCTTTCCCTCCCTCCTTTATTCCGGTTTCTCCATTCCATCTCCCTCTCTCCTTTTTTGCAATCTGTAGAGCTTCGCCTCTCGAGATTGAAAAGGGCTCTCGGCCCGCGACAAAATGCCTGAAAAGAACAGGGGAGCAAAAAGAAAAAAACTGAGTAAAAATCAAACCCCCTCCTCTATGTCCCTCCTTCTATCACGCTCCTTCATACAGGGGGGGAAAAAAAAGGTTGAAGTATTGAAAATATAAAATGATGGGGTGGTGGAGGGAGGCAAGCAGGTGATAACATTGTGGATATTAGGGGTGGGATTGTGGAAGATGAGGAAAGAGAGTGAGAGCATGGGGAGGAGAGGCAAAAAAGGGATAAAAAGAAGAAGAGAGAGAGAGAGGAGGAGGAGGAGAGGAGATTGGTGGCCTAAGCTGCGGGTGTTTGAGGGGATGACACAGCCACTAATACAAGTGTTTAAATATTTGATGCAGGGAGGGATAAAGCGGATCGTCTCGCCACGGAATTGAGTGTCAGGACGAGAATCTATTAGAGAATCTTCGTGTGTGTGTGCGTGTGTGTGTGTGTGTGTGTGTGTGTACGGATGTGTTTGTGTGTGAATACAAGGCAGATTTGACAGTGTGGCGGAGCAGAGCAAAGCCAATTCAACCCCCCACCCCAACAATCCCTGTTTCCACCACCACCACCACCACCTTCTCTTCACTTAAATGTTTTTCTGGCGTGCTTCAGTAGACGCTGATTATCACGTCTTTTGGAATGGAGGTTTTTGGGCAAGGAGCGAGACAGACAGCGGGTGAGGGAGAGACTCACAGATAGAGAGGCCACGGTGCAATGGAGGGAGAATAAGAAACCGATCTTTGAGGAGGGTGAGAAAGCACTGGGGACCCTGATTGAGAGCCTGTCTGCACCTGGACTGTCTCGCATGTCCTTGGACACCTGAGCTACATCTGAAATTCATAGAAATTCCGTAATTGCTACCTAGTGTGTTACATTTAGCCCGTGTCATTTTATTTATTTTAAAGCACTATGGCATGTTCACTATGGCTTTTCTCAAACAATACCTTGATGCAATGTAACACAATTGGCAACACATTATTTTACCGATATGTACATTCACAACAGCTATTTAATTTGCTAAAAAATCAAAGGAAAACAGAGAGGAACGTCTGAGACTTTTAGTTGGTTGTGTTGCAGTTGCAGATATGCAGAGGGATTTACTTTCAACTGCTGCTCCATATAAACACAAGTAAAAATGTATTCATGTATTTATTATATACTGCTCAAAAAAATGTAAGAAACACATTGAAAACATCATATCTCAATGGGAAGAAAAATTATGCTGGATATCTATACTGGTATGGACTGGGTAGTATATTTGGTATACTGTAAATTTGAATTGTGTGCTTGCCTGTAGACAAATGCAACATTTTTGCATGTTCTACTCACCTGCGACACACTAACTAAAAGCCTCTTTGTTAGGCTAGTTTAGCATTTGATTAGAATTCATTAATTGGAAGTCTAACCATTGAGTACGGTCGCTATTTTACTTTCCAGGAAACCTCAGAGGAAAACATTAAAGAAATTTCTAGGCATTTAGGAACCATAGGCGTGTCCAGAGGGGGGGCCTTGGGTGGCACGTGCCACCCTTGGAATCTGATTGGCCACCCCAGGTGCCACCCCGCCAGCCAAAACTATGATTGGCTTACGGCCAAGTCAAAGGCGGGACCTCGTTTGAACAGTTTGACGAGACCCGAAATTTCTTTCTGGTCTTGACATCTGAGATTCCGGCCGCTACTTGTCGCTGACAAATGAGTATAATTTCTGATCCATCTGCTACTGTGGTTCAAAACATTTTAGCTGTGTAACATTAGTAAGCAAATAAGTTCCCCTGTCTCGTTCAATGTTCATGATAATGTCATGCAGGTCTTTCATCTTGGCTTGTTAGCAAACCTGTTGTCAACGCCGATTAT
>JAVQJF010014662.1:0-27912 GCA_036023855.1 Gadopsis marmoratus | reverse complement strand
TGACAAAGAACAATGACGGGACATATCAGTGTGTCGCTGTCAATCAGGCTGGTCAAGTTGAAAGCCCCCAATACATGCTTCTGGTGAACTGTGAGTATTGAAGGAAACAATGTAGTGTGTGTTTTCTTTTTGTTTTCATGCATTCAGTTCACTATAAATGACCATTTTAAACTGACAGTTTCATACACTGTAGTGCATCACCCTAAGTTATTTATACAAATACAATACAATGAAAGCCTATCTATTTTACAAAATTTTTATAATACATAATACATTCATACATAATTCTGACCATCTCTTTCTCTGTTTTTGCAGATGGCCCTCTGAATGTGAGTATCTCTGGTCCAGATTCAGCAAAAGTCGGTGCCGCCGTGTTCCTGACATGCTCTGCTGATTGTTGGCCTAAATGTGACTTCTACTGGTTCTTAAACAATCAGTCATCCACGGCTCTACAGACGGGCTCTGTTTTCACTTTCTCTACAACAAAAAAGAACAAGGGGAACTACATATGCAAGGCGATGAACCCTGTGACCAACATCACAGCATACCAGACTAAAGCCTTTACTGTCACTGGTAAGTTAGATTTACTTCTGTTCAATCCTTATTTTTGACATGGTGACAACAGTATCTCCATAATCACTTCTTAAATGGTCCTTTCAACTTGGACAAAAGGTTTGTGATATCTGATTTCTCAAGCAAATTATGAATGAAACCTCATCCAATATTTGGATTTATTTTTTTTAAACATCATTGCTGGCTTTATAGTGTGGAATATTCCTAAACCTAAACCACTTTGCTAGTGATTACTACAGTTTTAAACCCGATCACAATAGTTGCTTCTACAATTACACATATCGCATGTTGTCGTAAATGTACTACAACATGTAAATCTTCTCGCCTCAGAAGAACATACATTTTTCTTTAATTGTCATTATTTGCAACCCTCTCTCCATCTTAGCTCATGCCTCCGCCCTCTGCATCCCATCCCAAGGCGGTCTGATGTCAGTGGGACTGTTTGCTTTGTCTGTCAGTGTGCTGTTCAACTAAATTCTCCACACTGACAAATCCATCAACAATCTTACTGTAAAATGATTGTGAAGGTACTGCATAGTCAGTTCTTGTGGGTTCTGAAAGTGTGACAGACTTTGATTCAGTTACAATTTGCTGTTTGATATTTCCTTTAATTAGATTTATTTTCATTAATGTAGTACAATGCAGAATACTAACATTTACAGCAAAGGGGCAGACATTATTACTATTAATATTGCAATACCTGTTTAGCTAGCAAGTAAAAGTAGTTGTGTTGGTATCATTGTGGTGGTGGTTGTTGTCTCTATACTTGAGCCAGTTTAATAAATGTAATTCAGTACACTTAAAATACAGCAATGTAATGTATTTCTCTAAAATATCTCCATACTCTTTTGGTACAAATTGCAATTCTTCACTCTGGACACTTGCAGCTTTGTTCATCATGCGTGGAATTAAAACTATAAATAAGTCTTATCATGCTTTGATTTACGGTATTTATTTCTTATCAATAATACAAAGTCTTTGTTCTGATTTAGGAAGTTACAGTCACACAAAGTTTTGCTAGTAAAGCATTGTCATAAACACTTTCCTGTTTATAAAAAATATAACTTGTATACAAAGAAATACGTATGAAAGAGATCATTGCATAAACATCACACATACAGTATATAAGGAGTGCTTCTTAGTGTTGTTCATATGGGAATACTGGGACCATACATCTTGCACTTCTTCAGATTTTTATTCCTCTTGCACATTTTCGCTGACAGGTAAAGCAACAGAGTAAGACAAAAACATAATTAAGTTTGCTGTGCAAAATATTTCAAAATCTGTAATTGACCGATGATGATACTCAATACAAGACAAAGGTAACTCACGTTTTTCATGCTTACCGTTGCCTCTGGCAGGCTGCGGACAAAGGCAGCATGTGTTCACCAACCTTTTTACCTTTTTTGGGTGACCTAAATACACAGGGACAAAAGAGCAGAATGGGTTACGACAATGCACTCCTCTAATACTGATGGTCTGCTTACCTACAGCATAAAGTAATGAGACGCTAACTAGATGTGTACATTGTTTACTGTATACCCTTGTTAGCGCATTTTTGATCTCCACAGATACACAGTCTGTTGTGCTGTCTTGGGGTGTTGATTGGATTTGCAGTCATCAGTGGTTCTCCAACAGCAGAGGCTACAACACAATTTATATCAAACATAATAAAATAATAGACTCATAATAGCAATCAAAATAAAATTGGTAATGCAAAGACAAAATACTCAATACATATGAATAGACCGTGTTAACATTAATCTCACATACCATGAGGAAATCTTTGAGCAATCGAGGACTTTTCATTCTTCTTAGGAACACCTTTGGCAAATGAAAGAAAATCACAGAAAAAAATGCACAGGATGTGAACGCACTTTTAAAAGTCATTACATTGTCTCATTCTGATAAAGTATACAATACCTTGGCTGTGGTCAGTAAATATAAGCAGTACAGGAACCAACAGCAAAAACATCCTTGACCCCATGCTGTAGTAAAACGAGTACAATAAGTCGAGGGAAAGAAATCCTGTATGTGCACTACCTTCAGTTGCAGTGAGGGAATTAAATGGTTGCTGTTGTCGTGGCTCCTTATAAAGGACGTTGTTGACATCTGAAATTACTGCAGAATCTTGCCCAACCAGAACCTTAACAGTGGGTGGCTGTAAATGATACGTAAAATGTACCTTTGCCAAGAGAAAAAACGGCTGCATTTTTGAGTACGCCCATTGTCATGACACAATTGAGACCCACATGATGGTGATGGTGACCTGCACGGAACATTTCTTACAGGGTCTTCTTATATGGGCATCTTGTTATTATATTATCTTACTTTGAATGGTTAACTGTGTCACACACACAGATTTTGACTTATCTGCTTTTTCCTACTGACTGAAGCTGAGATCAAGCTTTGTCTTCAGCATGCATCTTAATGCGTTTGGTGTACAACACATTGTCAATTATAAACATTCTTTCCTGGCTAAAGCATTTCATGCCATACAGATAGACATACAATCAATCACAATTATGGGTGCTCATTAACAGCCCTGTCAGCACAACTGCAAAGGATATGCCACTAACTGCCACATATAAGATCATGCTTGCTATAATCTAGGCAACAGCCAGAATTGTAAGTATGAGTATGAAGAAGTGTCAGTCTTGCACTGATGTTGACGAGGCTGGATGCAGGTTACGGGCAAAGCGAGACTTGTTCACCCTCCTCAAGTTTCAGAAATGCGTTTACTTAGTCAAAATCCAAAGCGATAAATCTCTTGTGGACCTAACCTGTGTATGTGCACTCCTAATGAACCTGATGGTTAGTGATCAGTCTTTGGGCCATACAAATGTAGCACTGCATCAGTGGCAATCAATGTCATCTACACAGTATCAGCATGCAGATCTGGTCAAATCAATCAAGGGACACTGACAGCATCATGTTCTCATATTTAATGGATTCTTTCATCACTTACACAATCACCTGAAGCATAATTCAAGTTCTGCAGCACAATCCTTATCCAAGAGGCTCAGAAGCATTTTAGTGTGAAGTAAAGCCTTTTTAGATGTCTGATGGGCCATTCATTATGTTGCAGATAAGATTCAACTTGAAGCACAAGCAATTTTAGATTATCTATATAACTTCACAAATTACCCAAATACATCTAATTTTGCAACAAAACGCAGCCTCTCACATCTGATGATGTGTACAATAGGAGAAGCAATAAAGTACAAAGACAATAATGAGACAACGTGACATGATAAAATGCAAATAGACAGTTATGGTCGATCAAAAACACTTGCTCATTCAAGTTAACATACACAAAAGACATCAGACATAACAGAGTAAATAAAGCTGTTGTGAAATAAATGTAACTCGTGAAACTGAGAAACCAAAATGACACATTTCCTGGTAAGGGCAGTTCTTGTATTTCTCTTTTTTTTTTTACCAGACACATGCTGGCACCAAGCCCAAGCTCCTACATCCTTTTCCAACTAGTTCCTGTTCCAGCAGGCAGACCATGCATTTTATCATAGAAGGTGTCTTCTGAAAAGCAGATATCTGTCCATATTAGGTAAGGTAAGGTAAATTAGGCTTTGGTAGTCTCATGAGAGCTGTAGCTGAAGGCATGAGATGAGGAGCACACTTTATAAATAACGTATTTAATAAGGTGTAGCGACTGATATCTTGACCTACAGAATATTTTCATTAGAGTAAAAGGTTGCTGCATCTTAAAAACTTTATTTATAACCAGTTGATTTATTTATGTCTAACTGTGTCTACCAGTGTCTGATGTCATTTCATTGTCCTTGTTGAGTCACTGGCTCTGACCCCCGTGGCTGACACACAGGGAGATCCCCATATCATATTCATATTTTGTATCATGTGGCAGAGAAGTGAAATAAACCTTCCATGGAAAAACACCTTGAGAACCAAACGCTAGTGGAACAGGATGCGTACTGGGATTTGAGGAAAGACTTTGTCTCTCTATAGTACAGTACATTTAATTTCTGACTGTATCATAAACACAAAAAACTTTATGGTCCCATTATATGCAGCTTTTAGCCCCTAATAATTGATTCTATCCACCATTGAAAGTGTTAATTAGCTGAGTGTGATGGTCACAGGGATGGGGACCACTGCGGTAGTGTAAGTTTGTACTCTGGCTGCTCAGTTCTCAGCAGGCTTATCTAGCATGGACTTGAGATGGGCATGCAGGGGTTCACACACAGCCTGGTAGCCCTGAGGGGTCAAATGAAGGTAATCGTACATGTCCTGATGCGAGATGCTACCATTGGAGTGAACAAAGCCTGGGTCCACGTTGAAGAAAGAGGCATGTGGGAGGGACGACACGGCCTCCTGGACAAGCTTGTTTACCTTGGCATTTCGCTCCCGCAGAGGGTTTTGCAATTTACCTCTAGGCAGTATACCCTGGAAAACAGATGTATGGATGTTACTCTTTAAAAGGTGGAACACGCTTTAGCATTTTTGGTAATATTCTTGTAGAAGCAGTTTACCCAAAATGAAAATTAGGCTCAATCAGACATTACCCAGTCACCCACATGTCAGTTGAAACTCCAATGAAGTTTGTAGCCCCATCAAACATCCAGCAAATTCACATGTAGTTCCATCTCAGCCCTCTCCCAAACAAGAAAAGCTTTTTAAAATATAGTGTGAAAAGTAGCATATCTCCAAACAGTCCACACACAATCTAAATCCCTTTTTAACAAACTAATGTCTAAAGGTCTATTGTTTACATAACCTCATAAAGCTGAGATGGAACTAAAAGGGGTGACATCACTGTGCACATTCATGGTTGTATGAACTTCATTTGTAATTTTCAACAGGCATGCAGGTGAGTAGAATAACACTTTCATTAAGGAACGCATCAGAAAAAACCTACTAGTACAAGTGTCCGGGCATGGGGGAGCTTGTTCTTGATGACTTGGATAATAGCCATGATACCTCCACAGATCTGTTCTGCAGTGTGACCATGGTTGTTAGTGCCTACCCATAGCACTACAACCTACAACAACAAAAGGGAAAGAAACGCTTGACTGAGCACATAGCATTGATAGTTTAGGGTCAATATAACTGGAATTTGGATTCTAGCACAAAGATGAGCACAATGAGTCTACTGTGTGAATAAACAAGCACGGTCATGTTCTCTATTTTTGGCAGTGATTTGGACCTTTGGGCTGATGTTATCCAGTTCGCCGTTGCTCAGTCGCCACAGCACATGTTGTGTTGCATCCCCACCCATGCCAAAATTGAGGGCATGGAGAGGAGAGAACAGCTGCCGCCATATCTGCAGAGAAAACACAGCAAGGCGTGCATAGATGTCTATGAGAGCAATACAAGCTATCAAACACCCGTATACAGAAGCAGACACAGGAGAGCTTTACCCCAAACTGGTGCATGAGCTGAACAAGAGAATCTCCAACAAACAGGACATCAGGTTCTTTATCTTTGCTGTCAGACACGAAGCGGTTGTGCTACAAAGAGAAAAAGGAAAAGACCATTTATATAGGCTTTTATATTTTTTATACAGTATTAAGCATCCCGCTCGATGAAGCCTCATAGGCTATGCTGAACATAGCCGAAATTGACGTTACATGAGAAATACACACATTAAAAAAAAACAATGTTGCAAATATATACACATCATTGTCCGATGTCAACCTGACCACTCCCATCTACAACACTGTGACAGCTACATGTCCTCAAGGTAAAGGACGACCAGTTAGTTACGTTTTGTTTTTTACTTTAAATTCACAAAACGAAACGGTAGCGGTACCGCAGACGGGGAAGACCTGACAAATCATGGCTGTTGTTGTGCTATAGCTACGTAAAAACCCAGGGAACACGTAAAGAAAACCATAACAATATTGTTGTTATTTCACACACCAGAGACATCCATCGTCCATCTCCCTGGGTGTCTTCACAGGGAGTGGGTGTGGCGGCTGGGTTTGGGTCTTCTGCACTCATGACTTGGCTCTAGCTGTGTTGGGAAAGCAGTCACGTAGGGTTTTTGGTACGTTTGACAACGGAAACAAACCGATAAATCGACAGCCTATAGCTATAATTGCTAGCTAAATCTAAGGAGGTTGGTAAAAATTAGCCACAGTAGCTAGCCCACTTGCTGAAACACAAGATGGATGTAGTTTAACAGCGATACCGGTCACACGCTAGTAACACAGATTGTTAATAACGTTAAATTATGCAAGCCTGTATTGTGCAAAAGGGAAAAGGCAGAGCTTTATATTGCGGCTACATTTAGAGATATTGCTGAACATAGGCTACCATGAAATCAAAAAACCGTCATCTCCCAATTCTGTTTCAGGAAGTACGTTTTCACTATACTCGCAAGTACCATTATTCTCCATGGGCAACAACATATATGTTTTCATGTATTTGAGAATCGTCGAACACTTTGTTATTACTATGTGATTTGAGTTTAATTTCAGAACAAATCAAGTCAAGAAATGACAAATTACATATTGTTCAAGTGAAGAAAAATGTAAAAATTACACAGTTTGACCCCCCTCATCTGTGTAAGTGGATTCGCCCAGCTCGTTGGTGTTCGTGGGTGTTGTTGCTGCGCAAAGAAACACATCTGCGGCATCGGCATGTTGCCGAGCAACGGAAGATTTGCAATCGACAAAAACGACTGTAGACAATTTCGGTAAGCAGCGTTGTTAGTTAATTTAAGTTTGTATAAAAGTGTTTATTGACAGATTTGCCGTTTGTCTCACATGGCATGTGCCTAAAGTTAAGGTCAGTTACTATGTTTCTTAGCAGCTGAATACTGTAACGTCATGCACGTGTGCTTCAACTGAAAGTGCACCTGCTGGTTGACGTTAACTAGCTAGCTAACAGTGGCAGACTCCAAATGTCAGCTGTCTGGAACCGCAGGGGGCGCAGTTACATTTATGTTAATTCATATTATTAATATTATTCTGTCTTTAAAGGAGGGGGGGTGAGAAAGAGCCCAGACAATATTTGGATACTGTATGGTTTTGGGTCAGTACTGCCACACTTTCTGATGGCCTGTGTCAGAAATGGCAACCTTGAGGTATGTGTTTGATTACTTTTAGTGTGAAGACATTCAAGATCCTAAAGATTCAAATGTTTTGTTAGGCTGTAGTCGTCCAGTTGCACCATATTTTTGTTTTTTTTGACAGTATATGTTTAATTGATTTAGCGAGGTCTGATATTTCACACAATCAGATGCATAGGCCTTAAGAATTTGGATTATTTTTTTAGGCCCTTTGACACAGTGGGATGAATGGCACAAAAATTCAAGCAACTTTGTTGGAAATAGAGGCTTAAAAATTATAATATTTCCCACCATGAAAGGACGAGGTGTCGGTGAGCTCTCTGATATCGGCCTTCATTATGGTATGTAGCTGTTGCCATTTGTGACATTGCTCATTGGCATTGGCTGAATCTGCCTTAATGCAGGTGACTATAGGAGAAAATGAACCTTGGAGCAAACAAAATACTGTAAATGCTGCGTTTCAGCAGAGCAAACGTTTGCCTTGTGTGTGTGCTGTTTCATTTTGTGATATGTTCTTAAATGGCATGCAAATTAATTGTCCTAAAAATTGCACTCTATGTAAAAGCACCTTTTTAGATAGGTTGGTTTTTAATCTACTAAGAAAAAAAATCACACCGCCTAGAGTACGAGGATCCACAGTTTATGTGAATTCAAGCAGAGTTAATGCTTATGTGAAGTGAGTGTCTTACTGTACATGTCTGTCTCGGCTGAACTATCCAAAGCAAAGACTCTCCACTACGTTGCATAAATTCCCAATGTCCATATTGTCAACTGTTAAGAAAAATACATCTGGCATGCGTGTTAAACACACGGTATGAATGATCGATGTCTGCAGGGACACAATGCACAAGTCCAGAGAGTCGACATTTGTATTCAGCCGCTGTCATTGAAACGTTAGTAATTAGTTTGATAATCTAGTATTAGAGTTGACGTCATTGAGGTCCAACAGCTTGGTTACCTGGCTCTCTTATCTCCCACAAGCACAAGAGTGAACACATTACTGCAGTTTTTTTTTTTTTTTTTACAGGATTTCTTTGGAGCATGAGCCACGTGTGTGGCAGGGCTTTATCAGACAAACAAAATACCTGAAATGTTTTCAACAAGCAAATTAAGATCATTGGACAACACCTGTTGCTCAGTGAACAGATTCAAAGCAGACTGCAAATATTTAAGCCATCAGAGTAAAACAGATAAGCAGAACAATATGAAGCGACTGAAAAGCCGCAAGGAGAGGAGTCAGAAGAAAGGTAGTGGGAAAGGAGCCTCAAAGTCCAGATCACATCACCATCACTGCTGTCGCCAAAGCAATACAGACATGGCTCATTTTCATAACTTCTGTCATAGTAGCTGCCATTGCCCTTCACGGAGAGGTGCGCGGTTTCCAAATGTCGTTCCTGCCACACAGGAGCCCAGTATCATCACAGACAGTCGCCTGATAGGACACCATGGCCTGTTCAACCACGAGGTGAAGTCTATCGACATTGAACGCTTGTTAAGTGGACAGAGGAAGCTGGATAAAAAAGGACAGCAAGTACAAGAAAAGAACAATGCTATTTCACACCTGCCTTCAACATCTCATATTACTTCACCATTCTCCATTAATGGTTTTTTGGGTGCTGATACTGATGACGTTATGCCTTTTGATAAAAGAGCAGACCCCACTACAAAGGCCCATGATGATTGCCTAGAGAAAGAGAAGATCATCAGTCAGGGATCAGATGTTACACCAGGGCAGAGACCACAGCAACAAATTGATGTTTCCACTGGAAGTTTTAAGAGCATCTTCTCATCTAAACACAGCTCCCTCGACGGAGAGAAGACCAACCCTGTCATGTCAGAGAAGGGCAGGGAGTCACAGCTGACTCCCACTGCTGACAGAGAAAACGTGAAGACATTAAACAAGGACGTTAAGGGACACATGATTTCTACTCTGGAGCAAAGAATCCCAAAGAACCAGGCATCTCGTGTCCACCAAACACAAGCCAGTGATCTCAGCCCAAGCCCATTTCAGCTCTCCAACTCACACAGCTTTGACATAGAGCACAAGAGACAAGATCCTGACTGTGTATCTAAGTCTGTCAGTGCAGTGGCAGCAGATTTGTGTGACTGTCTGCAGTTCCCAATTCCGAGAAGGAGAAACCTGGTGGCAGAGAGCAGGGGGGTGCTGTTGAAAGCTCTACAGAAGAGGCACGGACCCCTGCTTCAGGAGAACCTCCTCCAGGTTCAGCGATCCTTAAGCTTTGGTACTGAGCACACAAAGGAAGTCCAGGATCAGGAGCCAACCATGAGAGAGGAGGATGAGCTCTTACCTACAGGTAGGCACTGAAATACTAGACGGCTCTGAGATTACTACATTTATTTGCATGTTATCGCCGCCAACCGTCACTCACTCTGAACAGCAAGAATGTGTATTGCGTCTCCTGCATGCTCACGCACATGCTTGTCTGTCCTCCTGCGCATGCATGATACAAACAAAACCAGGACCCACTAGTTAAAAAATCACGCCATAGTGCAACTAGTGATGCATTTAGGTGAGATCATGGTAAAACATAGGTTCACTATTTTTCAAGTCTGTCTTAAAATGAAAGTCAGGTGTCCATGTGAATATTGAAACAGTTTTTCTTGCATTAATCATTCTTCCAGTTCATACTGGCCATTTAACAGATACCTTTGTAATGCCCAAGTGACGGGCGACAAAAAAGTGCTTGTTTTTTGCAAAAATGTAAAAAAAAAAAAGATTAAGTTAATTTGAGGCTTCAGCAGTCTGAATTAAACAAATCACATGGGTATCTCCACAGTTACTGGCTTTTTAGTACCAAATTCACTTCCCTAGTACCATTTCCATGTTGTGGACCGAGCCTTGAAGTGACCTTTTCAGGAGTTGAATGAGTACACCACAGCAGCATGGATTCACATCAATCCATACAGTACAGTTCTTGTTTTTGAAAAAGCAGTAGTAAGCACCGTAGACACGTTTTCAATTGTGTCTTCTTCTTTTTAGATGCACTGACGACAACGTTTCAAGCTAACACCACCAGTCAGCCGTTTTTTGGGCCCCTGAAAACCACATCTTTCAAAATGAAGAGAAGTAAGCATTTTAACTGGAAGTCCAGACCACAGCTACACCAAAAGCTGGACCAGGTAAGACCTGCAGGTTTACTCTGCAACTCTCTTATTTAAGTTCATTTCATTTCCCAACTGTTATCCTTCATGTAGTAATCCTCAGATAATTTAATATTGCATTACTCTGAAAAAACGTGCCTTCTGGTTTTCATGTAAAGACTGCTGAATGGGTGACAAGACCTGTGAAGGCTTCTATCGGTTTTTTGGATGATATCCTCAAACCTACTTGCTCTCCTCAATTCTGCATGGACATTAAACCCTCTGGAGTTACAGCCATTGATCATTTGTTCGCTCCCACTCCCACCTCATGCTGGGGAGAAAAAGCTTCAGCCTCTCAGCACCTGGAAGACCGTTTCAACAGGCCAAAGAGCAAAGAGGCTGTTATGTTTGGTTCCTTTGAAAATGACTTCATGAATCACACCAGAGCAGTTCCAGAGAGGAGCAGTGAGTTCTGTGACAGCAAAACCCAGTCTTTCATTTCCCAGAAGCAAGACCCATTTGAAAGTAACAGATACTCTTTTGCTCCTGCCGTCTCTGCCCATATTCACCGTCCTCAACAGAGCAACCTCTTCCAGCCTTTCTGCCAATTCAGTCACCCTCCAAATTGCCCTCCCCTCAGGTCCCACTACACTGACATGATGCATTACCCCCCATCTCACATGCTTGAAAGAGACCAAGCACGTCCCTTTTCTTCCTTCTCGAGCCCTGAGCACTGGTCCTTCCCTCGTATGAGACTGTACTAATGTGTGGTGAAGCTCTGCATAGAGACAAGCCTGTGGACATTTCTTTGGCTTACTAAAAAACAGTGCGCTCTTAATTTATACCATAAATACTTTTTGTTCCCAGTAAACAAAGATATGTGTTATGTTCCCATATTTTCAATTAAAAACACAGTATTATAATTAGTCTTATATGTAATAGCTTTTGTCCCATTCATTCTGAGATAAAGAAACACACAATTATGTATTGTTTGCATCCTTGGAACATTTTTTAATATGCAGAACTGTATATTAACACTTCTTTAAAACAGGTACTGTAATTGGAAATTCTTAGACAATTCTTAGACATTCTTAGACAAGAATGTGCTGTTGTGAAAGCTATTTGATATTGTGTTGTGTAAATGCGAAAAACGACATTTGTACAATTGTGCAGTAGAGACATGCAATATCAAGCACTGATGAATATAAAATTAAACTGAGCACAAGATATTAAATGACATGTTTGTGTAAATGATGTTATTATTAGTCTTACAATGCATCACACTACACATTTACACCATATTTTAATGACCCTTTCTTCACAGCAGATAATTGAATTATTCATTTAACGTACTGAGAGGTTTATCTTGTCGATCACAAATAAAATTTACATTTTTTTAAGGTAGCAAGTAATAGTTTTCATCTGATGTGTGAGTCTCCACTGCTTTCAGTTACACAACCTTCATTTTTGTCATTTTCTTCCGTTTCGAGTCTGCTCTGTGTTCTCATTGCCCTGCATAGCTTATTCCAAAACAGGTCTTGGGCCAGTGTTGGGTCAGTGCAGTCTGAGCCAGGCCACTGCAGATAAGTCTTTTTTAACATGACTTTCCTCATGCGGTGATAGGACGACACCTGCCTCTCAGAGATTGGCTCCAGAAACACGAGCAGGAGGACGTCCCGGTGCTCATCGAAGAGTCGGTAGCTGGCCAGTTGGATTTCCAGAGAGCACCACTCACTTCTTAGGAAATTCCTGCTCACCACACAAATAGTTTTACGGCTGCTATATACAGCAGAGACAATATTGTCCACAATATCGCGGCCCAGCTCAAAGTCCCTGTGATGTAGGCAAAGTTTAAAAGCTCCATTTCCCTCCAGGTTGGGCAGCAACTGGTCCATGACCCATTGTTCATCAGAGGAATTATAGGAAATGAATGCATCATATTTGCAATTTTCCTCCTTTTCTCTGAGTCTGTGCCACTGCTCACTAAACCAGGAGCGGAACACATAGTAGCTGTACTTCATTTTCCAGTAAAGTTTGACATAAAGTAATGGAGTGACTGTGAACAGAAAGATCACAGCCGCTGTGCTAAAGAACAGGTACTGTCCTAGATCTATGTAACAAACTTTGGTATCAAAGTGGTAGAATTTGAGTTTTGCATCGTGTGGGCACGGCAGACTGTAGAGATACACCACCTGGACATTTGAGTTATGTTTTGTCCAGTTTTGTAGCATGATGTTTTTGCAGGTGCAGCTTAAAGGAATATTACGTATGTCAAGGTAGCAGAGTTTAGGTAAACTTTCTAGTGCATCCACACGAATGCTCTGCATCACATTGCGGTTGAGCTGCAGTTTGCGTAACTGTGTAAGATTCCCAAAAACCTCCTTTGAGAAGTTCTGAATGCCCATATTTTCTACAATCAACGTGGTCAAGTTTCTTAGATTTTTAAAGATCCCTGGTTGTAGCTGTGCCACCCCAACACAGCAGTTATCCAGTGTGAGGAAATGTAATCCTGTCAGATCATCAAAAACATCAGGGGCAAGATGATAGATGTTATTGTTGGTGAGATACAGAGATTTCAGTGAGTGGAGTCCACGGAAAAAAGCGCGGGGTAAAACGGTGAGGCCATGAGGCTGCTGCCGGTCCAATTTCAGATCACTCAGTTTGCTGAGATTCATAAATGGTGAACTGTTGTCGTCGGTGAGGAAGCGAATCTGATTACTTTGTAAGTCCAGCACTGTTAGCGTGTCTTGAAATACACGATAGAGGGAAGTGTCAATCTGCTTGAGGTTGTTTCCATCTAGGTAGAATTTGGACAGACTTTTTAGTCCATCAAGGCCAGATGGCTCAAAATGAGTGATCTTATTCCCTCCAAGGTCCAGTGTAGTCAGATTCCTGAGACTGAGGAAGGTCCCATTGAAAATGACAGAAATCCGATTGTTGCGTAGGTTAAGGATTTGCAGGCTCAAATGGTCTTCAAAGGTGCTATTGAACAAATCAGTTAAGAGGTTATTGTCCAAACGGAGTGTCTCAAGCTTTTTCAGCCCTTTGAGAGCTTTACGATGGAGAAAAGCAATCGTGTTTATGTTAAGCTTTAGCCTCTTGATATTTGGTGTACGAGAGAAAGCATGAGAGTCGACTGAGAGGATGCGGTTATAACGATAGCTCAGGTCTTCCAGGTTATGGAGATAAACCATATTTTGTGTTTTACTGGACGCCAGCATGGTGAGATGGTTATGCTCTGCACTCAAGCTTTTTATAGATGTCTGTCTATTGAGAAAGTTAAAGCTTATTTTTTTCAGTTGGTTACGGGATAGATCCAAGGCCCCTGTGATTTTAGGACAATAGTACAGTGTGTAGTTTGTTAGATTCTCAATCCCATTATTGCACAGGCATAGGTTTTTAATCTTTTTTATCTTTCTCCTTAACAAACTGCATAGCTCCATGAGCAGTTTGTCATTTTTTAGACCCGTGCCAGAGAAATCAACCTTACCTGCGTTGACATTGCTGAGGTTTAAAAACTCCACTGCCTTGACACTCGTTGAACGCAGACGCAGGTAGTTCAATTGCCTCAAATCCACTCTGTGAAACGCCACTGAAGGGAGTCTAGAATTGTATGAAAAATCTAGCACCTGGATGAACTTAAGAAAAGAATAGTTACATCCTAATGTAAGCAGATTATTTCTTCCTAAATATAACACAGTGAGGGATTTGGGTAGTAACACATTTGAGTGGTTGAGAGAGGTCAAACTGTTAGAGGAAAGATCTAGAATCCTCAGTTTCATTAGATGTGACACAGACTCTGCAATCCCTGAGAAATTTGTCAGGAGGTTTTGCCTCATGATTAACATGTCTAGATTGAGTACGGTGGAGAAAATGCCCTGTGGGAGCTGCTTTAATTTATTGTTTGTCAGCGAGAGGAAGGTGAGGTTGTGCAGGTCCTTAAACAGAGAAGACTTGAGCTCTGATATGTTGTTAAAGGACACATTTAGAGACTTAAGTTGATGCAAGCTTTGGAAAGCAAACTGGTCGATGATCGTCAAGTTATTATGATCCAGTCTGAGGCGTTGGAGGTTTGTTAGCTGAACAAAGCTCTTGTTGGGAATGTGCCGCAGAGGATTAAAGGAGATGGTGAGATTGACGGCAGAACGCGGGAGGTCCTGTATAAAAGCAGACATCATATTTTGCTTTCGATTGATGCAGTTGAAACTTTGTCCATTTGAGTAGGCGTCTTCAATACAGTTGTTAAAGCTGTAACCACTGATGAGTTGAACAGCACCAAGAACAACTGTAACTGACAACAGCTGAGAAGGTAGACTCGCCATTTTGTCTTGTTGCAGTCCAGAGAATTTATTTAAATCACGTTCATCAGTGTCTTTGCTGGTTTGGTTTGAATGAATATTATGTTGTAAATGTCTGTTAAGAAGGCCTCCGGGTTGTTCCTCAGTATAACGTGGGTCAGGAATCTGAGGACAGCAAGAGAGCATGTCACATGTCATGCTGTACAGGTTAATAGAAAGTTGCATTTTCAAATCAGGCTGAAAGTATAACGTCAGTCGTCATCCTTCCCTTGTTTTTCGGTCATTGGTATTCAAAAGGTGGATAATTTAATTGTAAAGCTCTACAAAAGTTTGAAATGTACCTTTAAAACATTGTGGAAACACAACAACTTGGAACGATAATATTTCAAGTCTGCTTAATTTCTAATAAAATCATTTTTGTATTTATCTATAATAGCAGATACATAAGCACTACTTCACAGAAATAAATGTTACCTTACATTTTTATCAAATACAGACATGTTATCAGAATAAACGTCTGATGTATGAAGTGTTTTAAAATGAAACTGATGTGAAGTCCTAAACTAAAAATGGCCCTATTTTTATGATGGTGTTGCAGTATATTCAGTACTGTGTATTCCTACACTAAATCAAACAGTTTTTTGCTTATGATAGTCTACCTTACCAGAATCAAACTCCAGTATCGGCATGGCCCCGTAAAGGTTTCAGGTTGAAGCTTAATTCTATAATTCTCACTTGAGAAATTGCTGTGTTTGCCAAGAAATCTGAACCTAGTAGCAAGGATTAACTGGGTTCCTCTTTTGTAGCATTTTCATATCCCGGTTCACTCTGCCCTCGTGTTCCTCCTCCTCCTGCTGACATTTGTTTATTTAATAAAATCCACAGCTGAAACTTTTATAGTTTATTTTTAAAAAATGTCAAGAAAGGGTTAACATTGTTAGCTAAACAGCAAATAATTTGGCCTGCGCTGAGTTTACTGCAGGGATAGACTATTATGACTACATTTTAGACAGCGACATTTTGTAACAATCCTCATGAGAGTAATGGCAGCATTAGCACAGACGGGGAGACTTCAGATATAATCATTGTACATTTTCTGTCATAAACATTCTCCCATTACTTGTAGTACATTTCAGATGCAACCACTTTAAAGAAGGTATTTTTAGTCTAAAAACTGGGTGTTGTCCAAGAAACATTGCAAATAATCATATCCTGTGAGGAGTCAATATCTCACATAATCTTTCACACAATCTTTTACTTGGTCAGCAATTGCTAAATATGGCACTATATTTTATGTAAAGTTTAATAAGATTATTTTGCCGTCATGACAGCCTTACCTATTCAAATTAATGTTGTTCACCTCACCTTGCCTCTTCAGAAAGCTGCTTGTGATACCATGGATATCTTACATACACACTAAATCCAAAAGAGGAAGATGGGTGCAACCCATTATTTTCCTCCTCCTAATGACACATCCAGGAAAACTGCCTAAATCACAACATGATAAAGAGGTTTTATTGAAATACTGTTACTTTAATTAACATATATTAGTTAATTAAACATGCATAAAATACTCCTTTTACAAGAATATTAGATTAATACATGATATACATTATTGAGTAACATTGTATGGAAGAAAAAGAGTATTCAGGTATAATTACAAAATAAATAATGTGTGTAAATTCACCACTATAACCTTGCAACTTGTATGGAAAAAGTCTTTGTTGTTGTAAATCTCCTTCTTCATGTCTTCAGTGGTTTGTTGTATAAAGACAGTTTAATTAAAGTGAGTCAATATTTAACTAATTATTAAAGACAATGGTTCAGTAGACTATTGAATTATTTTGCATTTTCTCCATATGAATTATTTAGCCTGGGTCCAAGTCTCTGAGTCTCTGGCCACATCTCTGATATATATATATATATATATATATATATATATATAATAGAGATACAGTATGTAAGATGCTGTAATAGTACAGAATAATAGCAGTGAAACAGAATGGCAATTCAGTCTGATTTTCAGGCAATTCTTATATTATAAACCTTGTTGTACGTTCTTTGGCAATACCGAGCCTAATTGTGGTCATGCCAATAAATTTAAAACTTGAATCTGAAATACAGAAATGCTGTCCAGACCATGGAATTCCACGTATCTAATCTTTTTTCTTAGTAATCTAAAATTAGATTCAACGTTCCTTCTTTTTATCCTCTCATCTTTTGCTCCCGTGCCATCTGACACAGTCCACACAGAGGCAGGCAGGTCATGATTACCCAGTCATCACACACCGAGCCCTGGGAAGAAGCACAGGCACAATGAACTGGTGACACACTATCGTATTTACAGACCCATGGTCAGAGACCGGTTCTTTAGCGCACTTACTTCAATGTGGTATCTGCTGCGGATACTTGTCCTTAGAGCAATCATGGCACCAGGAAGGAAAGGCACGCAGCAGCTGTCCCCATTGTCCTGAGCCACCTTACAGGCCAGGATACATGGGACGAATGATGCACAAAGACCTGGAGGTGAGAGACATATTATCAGACTGAAATTAATTTCAGTGTTTGCTCATTTTTGCTTGCGTCCACAAACACATGTAAACACTTACAGATGCCGCAGTCTTCACAACAGTCGCATGCATTTGAACTCCAATCTGACGTTCCGGTGGAGGACACTGTGTACTGTGTGACTGTGACCTGAGGCTGCGAGCTGATCACATTTGACTGGAATGCCATTGCTGCAGGCAGAAGAAAATGAATATGAGGAAGAGGAGAAATGTAAAATGTAAAAAATGAGCACATTGGTTAAACAGCGTAATCAGATTGTTGTACCAAGTCACAATATTATAAATAATGAAAGATCCCAGTTCACTTGATGTCTGGTAACATTTTCTAGCAATTTTCAAGCAAAATGTCCAGTCCTGTGCCATCGAAGCTTCATTCCAACCAAAGACATTTAAGCTTATTTCACTAATAGTGTATCAGAAACCAGACAGGGAGGAATTAAATTAGTAGAATCAAATCCATTATTGTAATTAACTGAAATGAATGCCTCTTCCATGGTTCCTTGGTTCAGAAGAAGTGTTGCTTCATATCTCACCTGGTCTGTGGTTTGTGTATGGCTCCTGAATAGGTGGTCTGACGTTGTAGACGGTCACAAGCTAAATCAACAAACAGGAGGTCAGAGGCATGGCCACAGCTCTTATACCCAGTGTGACATCAGTCATACAATGAAGCCCCGTTTCCATGTTGATATGACATTGCAAACAATATCCATTTCAGCAGGTGCACCTTGTAAAAGCAAAATGTTTAGTTTTTGGGTGTATCACACCTTTCAAGGGTGTAGCTAACATGACGAGGTCTTTATCAGCATACAGTAACTGAAGAACAAAGTAGGCATTTCGTGCATATTTGTATATCAGTAACTTAGAAACCCGTAGGGCAGGTGTGGTGTGTGTACACACTGTGGGCTCAACTCTATGAATGGGAAACTAACAAAGGATAACGAACAGTGACCTTCAAGCAGAAACCTGTGTTAATGACTGAACGGGCTTGTGCACTTGTTCTGCAATACATCTTTAATGTTGGTAAATGAATTTGTATGGTATGTCCAGATGTACACATGGGTCTACAGAAAACACTAGTGAACACTTCTTATATGTAAGGAAAAGGCTCATTAACTATTTAGAATAAAACACTTATTCTTATCTGTTTATCAAAAGATCCTCTTTCCCCTTTAGCTGTAGACAAGGTAATAATTTTAGTAGACAGTCACATAAGACAGCTGAATGAAGTGATAATAAAAATAGATTTACTCAGTTGACTAAAACAGCTATTGAACAGAATAGCCTGTCCTTGCGGGAGCTGAATGTGAATGTCCCCCAGATACATAACAGTAACATAACTTACAGATTTGGTTGACATATATGAGTTTCTCATAGAGCTGGCCAGGTTGATATATCGGCCGATATTAGCTTGTAAGATACATCAATATAGTGTAGGTGTATATTTTGGCAGATAGGGAATAAGAAATTGCACTACAGATTAGGTTTAAAGGTCATTTAGAAAGTATCACCATTACACAGTTTGTCCACCAGAGAGCACTGACTAGTTGATTCTTACACTGTCAAAATGCAGCTTAGTGGGTTAAAAAGAACCCAGAAAACATCTATATCAAGTTTATTTTTCTTATGTCATATTTTTTTAGAAGTTACTATCAGCTGACATATTGTTATCAATATCAGTTTTGATCAGGCCAAAGCTTCTATACAGTGGTGTGTACATACTTTCATTTCTGCTGCCAGGCCACTTCGGAGAAGCATTTAAGTGTCCCAAGCGCTCCTCCTTGTGTGCACTAGATTACACGCTGAATATATGACAAGCTTTAACAATATGCTTGTTTGGTGTATTGCACTGTTCATCATACAAAAATGTTGACTATGAGATGGAAGCCATAGATCAGTGATGTTGCACAATAATAGAATTTACCTTGACAACGGTAACCGCAAAACTGTTCAGTTCCTTGTACATTTAACACATTCATTACTTCTGAAAAAATATTTAGCACATTCTGTCCATCCTGTCTCTCTGTGGTCAGTGAATGTAGCAAACAGGTGTTTGACTGACAACTGCACTTAATCTCTTAACCAGCATTATGGTGAGCTGAGCTGTAATGTGGTCAGAATACTCATACTGATGCTCATATCAGGCATCTGCAGAAAAGTGATCAAATTAGATTATTTTAACTTGTTCAAGTTGCTTTATCAGACCCTTTAAAGAGAGATTTAAATATATTTAATTTTATATTTACTCTTGCATATGCCATTTTGGTCTAGACCTGCTCTATATGGATGAGTGCCCTGAGATAACTTTGTTATGGTATGGCGCTATATAAATAAAACTAAACTAAATTTAATTTTGGTATCAGTTTGTCCAAAGCATCTCTAATGAGCACTCAGATGCTCAATGTTCATGTTTGCTGCTGAGAGTCTGTTATTTCTAATCATATACATTAACAAATTACATAATTTCCTGTTGTTCACACTCAATCAGCACATCTACAGCAGCCCCTCACTTTACATCCTGTCTTCTTAACAAGATCTCCAAGGGTAAGTCATGTCCTCTCAGAATAAGATTATTATGAACTAATTTCTTACTGCATATGAATAGAGCTCTTGTAATTGTGCTGGAGTTAAAAAAAAAATCAGTGAAATCAAGACGTCACCTTTAACTCCTGGACACGTGTCACTATTTTCTGATATAAAACAGAAAGTAGCTTGAAGAATTTTGTTCTACTGTTTCTTCGTAAACAATTTTGTGTTTTGACATTCTGAGAGTTGTAAAATTTGAGACAATCAAACAATGCTCCTGAAAGTCTTGAATGCAATGTCTCAAAACAAGCAGAACATAAAGAACAACATAGTGGAGCCTGGTGAAATTCCTGCCAAGCAAGCACTTTCAGTTCTCCGTTTGTGGAGGATTGTTTTGTTAAACCAGTTCCTGCTTTTTGAGGGTTAAATGTCCATGAATTATGTTCCCTTTTAATATTTTGTCACTTAAAGCATTTTATACATTGACTTAAAAAAACTATCTGCAGTAGATGTGAGTGCACGATCCAGAAGATAGAAAATAGAATATTTTTCCATGCAGAGTACTCCAGTCATGCATGTCTGTCTGACGGGGCTTTATAGGTGGCTGCAGCCGTGTTTTTTAAATATATGTCACAATTTCCCTGGCAGTCATCTATTCCAACAAAAGCCATGTTTGCATCAGTCTAAATTCTACTAGGATTCAGTTCCTGAAATGATGACTTCTGCTTTCTGACCCTCCCTCATCTGAGCAAGTGCGGCAAAGACAGCCTGTGAAAAAGCATGTTAGCTGATATGTTTATGAGTGTCCTCTTTTGACCGTTGGAGGGTTTCAGGTGTTCTGCTGCCTCCCTGTTTGCAATAAATATGGATCCGGTCACGCCAACCGATTACTGGGTGAGTGAATATTTTTATTATCCAAACTGAGACTTCTCTCTCTGCACTTTATTTTCTATAACATGAGAAAGTATAACCCATTGTAGAGAAGACATTCCTCCAGCAGATAATCTCAGATTTTCAGACGACTCATCTGTTATACAGTATCTAACACATACATCAATTACCTTTCAAGTTCAGATTTTATTTGATATTTTGGGAATCTTGTGACCTCATGTCAAAAACTGCTGGTTTCCACATTATAAATGCTGAGAAATATACTTTTCTTGAATATTCCATCAATTTCAAAAATTTGACAGAACTCTTTTTCGCTCTCTTGTCTACAGGACTATGACTATGACAACTGGACCTCGTCCAGTCCTGCAGCCCCATGCTTACAGGAGGACATCTACAGTTTTGCAGAGAGATACTCCCCTGTTGTATACAGTCTGGTGTTCCTCCTGGCAGTTGTGGGCAACGTGCTGGTGCTATGTGTGATCCGACGCTACCGAAACTCTCAGAATGGTGGAGCCTGTGCCTTCTCTCTGACAGATACCTTCCTCCTTCACCTGGCCATTTCTGACCTCCTGCTGGCCTTCACCCTGCCTCTGTTTGCAGTGCAATGGGCTCACCAGTGGGTGTTCGGCTTGGCCGTTTGCAAGATCTCCGGTGCCCTATTCTCCCTGAATCGCTACAGTGGCATCCTTTTCCTGGCCTGCATCAGCTTTGACCGCTACCTGGCCATCGTTCACGCTGTCAGCTCTGGCTGGAAGCGCAACACCTGCCATGCCCAGATTGCGTGTGCCATCATCTGGGTGGGCTGCTTGGGCCTCAGTGGAGTAGACATTGCCTTCAAACAGGTAGAGGGTATGAACATTGGAGGCCATCATAGGGTGATGTGTCGGGTGTGGTTCACTGAGAACTCCATACAGTGGGAGGTGGGGCTGCAGCTAACCAGTGTGACTCTGGGTTTTGGGCTTCCCTTGATGATCATGCTCTACTGCTACATACGCATCTTCAGGTCTCTCTGCAATGCCACTCGCCGCCAAAAGCGCAAGTCTCTCCGCCTGATCATCTCCTTAGTGTCAGTGTTTGTCATCTGCTGGGCACCGTACAACTGCTTCCAGCTAACAGATAGTCTGCAAAGGCTGGGCGTGGTGACGGGAGGTTGCCACTTTGGCCATGTGCTGGACATTGGGACTGTGATCGCTGAAAGTGTGGGGCTGTCGCATTGCGCCCTGAACCCTCTGCTGTATGGCTTCGTAGGTGTGAAGTTCAGGAGGGAGCTGGCCAGAATGTGTAAAGGGGTGCTGGGACAGAGAGGCTGGCTGGGGATGGAGGGATGGAGGGAGAGGAGGCACAGGAAAACCACAGGATCATTCAGTTCTGCAGAAAGCGAAAACACCTCCTACTCTGTCATGGTGTGAAACCGTGTAAAGAGACAGGAATAAAGATGGCGATGAGGGGAGATATGTGTGTGGGTGGTTGTGTGTGTGTGTAGGTGAGAGATAAGTAGAAAGCAAATTGGAGTGAATTTAGAGAGAGAAACTAAAAATGCATGTTCAGTTTAATTAAGGCTTTAAAAATGTTCTCAGAGGGAGATGTATTTCTTCCATTGGTGCTTTGACACCAAATCGTTGTTGGTATGGTGCAGCTCACAACATGTTTTGTTGTTGTTTCTATTGAATTCTCAAGACTATTGTAGTAAAATCATTACGTGAGGGAGGGGCATAGAGTGAAACAGGACGCCCCATCCCACATGCTGGTGTTGTCATGTAACCTTTTTAGTAAGAACTTGCTGATTTTTGTGTCCATAGGTCAAATCTTGTAAAATATCAACATGTCTACATACTCTATTCTAGAAACACTGGTTCAGCAGTTAAGATATAGCCAGTTGCTTCACGTCCTTATACACCCAGTAGACTTTCAACAGATTCCACACTGGATTGCAGTAAAACATGTTCCACTTTATAAATGTTAAATGGACTTCACTTATATAGCGCTTGTTCACAAAGTGCCTTTACAGATTGGTCTCATTCACCCATTTACACACCTATGGCGCCGTAGCTGCCATGCAAGGTGCTGGCCTCTCGCTCCACCGGGGGCAACCTAGGGTTCAGTTTCACGACTCAGTGTCAGCTCTACTTCCTGAGCCACAGAAACATTTCTCATTTCTTTTTTTCATGATCCTTATGCAGCTGTTCTCTCAGCTGCGTGTTTCAAAATTGAACTTTCTGTTGCAGAAGAGGAAATAATCACAATTTGACTCATTTTGTAAAACCCAACCTCTTTGTGATGAAAGAAAATTTTTATAATAAATATTTTGTAATAAAAATATTGTGTTGTGTTCGTATATGCATCACCATCTCAGGTTCTCTCGTCTGACCAACTGTCATCCAGCACAACATTCAGCTGCCCAGTGCATTGCCAGATCTCATGGTTAATGCACATACCAATACAATGAATATAAGTGAAGCTATATGAAGTGCAACACTATTGCAGGTACAGATCCAAAAAGATAAAGCTCACATTATTTACTCACAGAGCATCTAAGATTATTAATACTGTTTGAAGAAATTGAACAATCAAAGATCACAGTCAGTGTGGAGTATTCAGATCAGGTCTTATTTAAGAATTATTAGTGACACAGCAATGTAAAATGTACCTTAAGCAAAATGTACTTTTAGCATCAAACGTATTTGATGTATTTTATTTCAGAGTGGTCTCTTCAATACTGTTACATTTATTATTTGTAGTGTTTTATTATTTCTGGTACTAACCCTATGTAAGCAGCTTTTACATGTTGCAGCAGATCGAGGTGGAGCTCATTTTAACTGTTTATATACTGTTGGGTTGTTTAATCTATAACAATACATACTTTTTTCAGAAACTCTTATGTTCTGTATTTAAACTTTTAAATCTGCCAAATAACTAGTAAATCTAGCCATAAAATGAATGGAACACAGAAGAGGCCGTGGTGGAAAAAGTATTCAGATCTTTTTCTTACGTAAAAGTACAGAACAATAAAATGGCTGAGGTGTAACTACTTTATATATGGTGAGTTAATTTAGTGCAGTGGCTCCAAACCTGGAAGTCTGGCTCCCTCCAGGGGTGACAAGATCAATCTGAGGGGCCATGAGATGATGAGAGGAGGGACGAAAATATATTCTGTTTACAAATTTGTATTCAGTTTTGGACATCCAATCATTTTTGTGCATGTGAAATATTGGTTAATTCTCAGATGAAGCCATCTGAGAAGGGGCGATGTGTATTTGGTGGAAACTGGTAACACCTGATGTCTGAAACATGATAACTGGCCCCAGTTACACACTGCTTTTTTCGTAAAAGGGACCACTAGTTCAGTCTTTATCAATACATTGGATTTTCTAAACCTATTATTTATAAGTATGTAATATTTTAATGTAAAATCAGATCAATGTAGTGCAGTAAAAAGTGCAATATTTCCCTCGGAAATGTAGTGAAGTACAAATATAAGTATAAATTACCTTAAGATGGAAATACTCAAATAAAGTAGGCTACAACTCCTTAAAATTGTACTTACAAATTATAGTTACATGAACGTATTATATTTCACAGCAAAACCTATGTTGTTAAATATACCTCAAACACGTTGTCATGTTTTAATGTCCATCCTTCCTTCTCTGAGCCATTTCTCTTTTGTGTAAAATGACCTACGGATTTTATTCAGCTGAATTATCCTGACCGCCGGGTGATCCTGCAGGTTGGAACAGGCCTCTGAAGGGATCTATTGTTCACTTTGGAAACAACAGCTCCATCTAGTGGAAGCGGCACCTTGTGCGGAGCTCCGCGTGTCAAGGATCGGAAGTTATGTTTACGGATGTAGCGTCATGTGACCTTCAAAATAAAGCACCTGTAGGCCACAATAAACGCTTGCGCCATACGGACTGTGCCATTTTTCTTTTTTTTTTTTTTACCATATAACTACAAACCGAAGAGTCCCGTGTTTTTGCCAACCGGTTTCAGTTTGATTCCCACTTGCAGACGACGACGCTGCGGTGACTGTCATTACACATTTTTATTTTGAAAAGAAACTAAAGCGACCAGGACGACTTTGTGTCTGGGACTCGGCAGAGGTGGCAAATGTGCGAGGAGGGCGCTGTTGTTTTGATGAGCCAAAACAATCCAGCGGGTGAAGTTACTGAAGTCTGCGCGTGTAACGAGCTGTAAGGTTACACTCCGGACGCAAAGTGCGACCGTGTTCTAAAAACCTCCAGCTGGTGAAGCGCAGCCTTTCTCGTCTTCTGCTTTTTTTGCGCGCAGACACGTCGCAGGGGGTTTTTGTGTGTGTGTTCTTCAGGAGCTGCAGGAGCTCCGTCCAACAGCTGTTGTTGTTGATCCTGTGTTCGTCCTTACTTCGTGTCATTCGGTCCACAGCGCGCAGCTTTGTTGTCGCCCAAGTCTGCAGCCGCAGCCCTTTATGGTAAGTGAGACCATATTTGAGCGAACCTCTCAAGGTTAGATTGTTTTCGCCTTATAATCTATAGGCCCACGTTGACTTTTATAGTACAATACAATACAAATAGGCCCTTTGAAGCCTTTAACTTTCTGCTCCTCCCTGCTTCGAAACGGATTCCTGCTGGAGCTATAATTCATATTTACCTGCGACCCTTCTTAGAGATTTGCCTGATCTTCGCGCCTCACTGTAGAAGGCAATAACCTCACAGCCACTGTGCATAAAATGTCTTCATAGATTTTGCATGTGTGTGTGTGTGTGTGTGCGCGCCCATATGACAAGAGGAAGTGCTCTTTCCTTTTCTACCCATCCACTGTTGCCTCATCCAGAGACATTGCAACATGTGAGGTTGGTTTTGTGGCCTTTCCAAGGGGAGTTTTTCAAGACTTAACTTCACTGTCACATGACTGACTGACTGACGAGAGAGAGAGAGAGAGAGAGAGAGAGAGAGAGAGAGGTGTTTATAAGCTGGTATTTTTGACATCCGGCCTCAAGGCGTTGCAGCATTTTATGTTTGTCTCTTCATCTTTTTTGTCTACAGTAGATGAACATGGAAGTGGATCTTGATGGATTTTTTCTGCACAATGACACCTATGACTACGATGCGAACTATGAATATAAAGACGACGTTGAGTCCAAAGCCTGTGAAGCAGTGTTGATCCCGGTTCTCTACTGCGTGGAGTTGGTTGTAGGCCTGCTGGGGAATGTACTGCTCCTGACCGTCCTGGCTCAGAAGAGGCGGTCCTGGAGTATATCGGACACCTTTATCCTCCACCAGAGTGTCGCGGACATCCTGCTGCTGGTGACGCTGCCCTTCTGGGCTGCACAGGCCTCTCAGCATTGTGAATGGTGCGCCTACAGTTTTCTCTGCAAGATCAGTGGAGCTGTTTTTAATGTAAGTACAAAGTGGTGTGTAGAACAGGCTCACCTTTCCAGTGAAGCTGTGACAAAGTTGTTTTGGATGGACTGTGTTTGACTGTAGGCCATTAGTTTTTGCAAAGAGCTCTGGCAGACCAGGGTCACTGTACTGTAATTGAACAAGTGAAGTCCCCTAGTGACCTTCACATTTCTCCAGGCATCTCAGCATTTCTGGGAAGAGGCAAGAGGAGGCGATAAGGGTAGGGGAGAAGTGAGAGTAAAGATGGCTGGAGGTTCCCCTCTTAAGCTCACATTGTCAATTGCTTTCTCCTAGATCAACTTCTACTGTGGGATTCTTCTGCTGGTTTGCATCAGTGTGGATCGCTACTTGTCCATTGTCCATGGCATCCAGCTGTACTCCGAGAAGAGGCCCAGGTTAGCTCATATCAGCTGCCTGTTGGTCTGGATCAGCTCCCTTATCCTCACCATCCCTGACTGGATTTTCATGGTGGCAGGGAAATGTCCAGCACAAAAGAAAAGAGAGTGTGTTCACAACTACTCTCAGTCAGTAACTGGCTCGCCGTTGGTGCCACGCCTACTCCACCACACACTGGGCTTCCTGCTACCTGCAGCCGCCCTGATCATCTGCTGCTCCTGTATTCTGCTTCGGCTGAGTCCGAAAGGCCTCCAGAAGCAGAGGGCCATCATGGTCATCCTGTCCCTGGTAGTGGTCTTCTTTCTCTGCTGGATGCCATACAACATCACACTGATTGTGGACAGCATCAGAAGCAGCTATATGGAGCTTGGTGATGGTATATCTGAATGTGCTGAAGGTTCCCTGAAAACAGCTCTGAGGGTCACATCTGCTCTGGGCTGTGTTCATGCCTTTCTCAGGCCTCTGCTCTATCTTAGCCTGTGTGGAAACTTCAGGAAACGGACGCTGGCCATGCTGAGACATGCTACAGTTGAATCTGAGAGCTCACTGTGGGAGCTGGGTGTGGGCGAGAAAACCCTGCCTGACCAGAATCATGACAGCGAAGAACTGAAACAAATGACAAGTGCTGATGATCAGGTGCGGTCAACTGAACAGTGCTGATGAATGGACAAAAAATGCCCTCCTGTGACTCAGAAGCAGCCTGAATACTTCTCGTCCACTGCAGGGAATCTAGTGTGAAGCCATGTCATGGGTTCAAGGGCTGGAGGACTGTATTCTAATGATCAGAAATACATATTTATAAGGAATGAGTCCCTTACATTGCACTTTAATGTGAACGTTTCAGATTCACATCATCGTGGTGACTTCCACTATACTGTTGCACAATTATAGCTTCTCACTCTAAATATTTTTTTATTCAATTGTAGATATTTTTATTTTTATTGTGTATTATTATTATTATTATCATTGAAAGCAACCTGTTTTCCTGTTGTTTTATATGTAGCGACAAAACTGTTGTCACAGTCTCCAAAAAGCCAGTGCCATAATGTCTGAAATTAGAAGGAATGTACTGTAAGCTCTTGTCTTTCAGTGTTATTGTGATCTTACATTAGAAGGTCGACACAGTTTATAAC
>JAVQJF010014650.1:0-11267 GCA_036023855.1 Gadopsis marmoratus | reverse complement strand
TCATGCTACCAGTAGTGACACTGACCCGAGCCAAATGCAAAACTAGTGAAACCAGTCAGAAAAGATGAGGAGGGGAAAATGTCAGTGGCCTCCACCTGTAAAACCATTCCTGTTTTGGGCGTCGTCTCATTGTTGCCCTCTAGTGCAGCTGTTGTTAATTTCATTAACACCAAAGCAGCTGAAACTGATCAACAACCCCCTCTGCTGCTTAACTGACCAGATCAATATCCACTTGATGCTATACTGTGCTTAAAAAGTGTTCCTTTAATTTTGTTGAGCAGTGTATAAATAGAATGTATAAATAGCTCACCTACCTCTAAATTTAGGTCTTCTTCAAATGGTGATTGGTATCATAATAGTTCTAATACTTTGAGTTAAAATAGGATCAGACTAACCTGAACCAAACCAACTCTTCCAGTTGTTATAAAGATATTTTGTCCACTTTCAAAAATGTTTCAATGCATTTTTGTGCAGCATATCGCATTTCATCATATTCTGTAGGGTTCTCTGTTACCTACAGAATATTTTAACATACTACTTATTATTCCACTGTATTAGCAACATAATACTTTTTTAGTTCCGTCTGTGGTTTTAATAGAAGCATTTGTTTATGCTGATTCATGAGCTGTTTCTTTTTTTTTTTGTACAATTGCACCTTGTTCTGATCTGGAGTCTTCAGAATGGATGTGAAAATTAGTGCACAAATGAAATGTGTTATTTATGAATAGCGATTTTTTTTTAAATTTATTTATACAACATTAGTATTATGTTCATTGTTGTAATGTAGTTAATAACATTTCAACCACACACACACACACACACACAGCCCTACGTGGTTACCTTTAAAATGTTCATGTATTAATGCCTCAGTCCTGGGGCTAAAGCTTTACATTCGATCCATTTCAGTTCCAGTGACCTTTATTTTGAGAGAGTCAATTTGTTTTTGTTGAAATATTTAATAGCCAAACTGACATAAGTATGAGGTAGGTGAAAAACAAAGCAGATGGAAAGATTAAAAACTGAATTTCACAGTCTCTGTGACCAACATTATATAAATGCATGACACCCGCATGACTCTTAATAGGCGTTTAGAGACGAAATATAAACTCCCAAGTAAGATTTAAGTTTTATGATTTCTTTTCTACAACGTAATTTAGATTTGTATCAATTCTAATTTCGTGTATTATTGTTGGCTCATATTATTAAAATGTGCATATGATTCAAATGAATAAGTTATTGCACTGAGAGTAATTGAGTGGTTTATTTGCACGTGAATGATTTTCATTGATCATTTCAAAGCTACCTGTTTGTTAAATCTTGTTGTATACTGTCATTTTTTCCCAATAATTAAGATTTAAGGATTGAAGTCTTCCATTCAAGTCCATGTAGATACTGTAGGCTCAGGATTGGACAGAAATGAGTAGCGGTCCTCTGTCCGCTGTGCAGATGATTGGGGTTAATGGATCAGCACCTGTGCCGTGGCGGGCCAGCTCCAAGTGGGAGTCCATGTCGGTCGTTTGAGGGACCTATCAGTTATGGGGAGCGTGCGACTCAGACCGAGAGAGATGGAGATCAAGTGACAAAGACACAAGAGTTGAGGAACTGAAAACCCTATGAGAAAGTGTCCTCACTGCATCACAGCATCCTCATCAGTGTAAACACTGCAGGCCCTCTGCTGGAGGAACTGGAGATAAACCTCTGAGCCACATCACCATTGGCTCTTAAAATGTGTTTATAATTTTTGTGAAGGCTGTCAGCCTATATCATTATTTTATTAGGGGGAATTAAATAAATTGAACCAATAAATAAAATATGGAGTTAAATCAATAGAAACTGGCTGACAGTTTAATACATTTATAGGAATATACAGTATATGCATGCATGTACATGTATATAAAGAGAGAATATGCATGTAAAAACAAACGCGGTAAAGACATTAAGTCATTACAGAGAATTACGGCCACATGTCAATGTTCTGAGTGAGTTCTGAATTAAGTCATTACAGAGAATTACGGCCACATGTCAATGTTCTGAGTGAGTTCTGACTTTTTTTAAAATATAATTCTGAGATTAAAGTCAGAATTCTGAGAATGAAGTCAGAACTCAAAAAAACATTCAAGTGGCCCCAGTTCTCTCCCGTAAAATAAAGCCATAAAACTAGATGAAGATTAAAGAGAGGTTAATTTATTAAATAGTGTAAGCGCAGGATCAACGGGGGAAAAAGCACAAAGGTCAAACTTGAAGAGAGGTTTTTGAAGAAGACAGACAAAGTAAGTGAGTAATGTTGTGAGGCTTATTAACGCTAGCTAATTGGTAGATAATAATTAAAATGTCCAGCTTTGTGACAAGTGGAGCAAACGTCATTAGTTAATTAATTCTGTGTTAAGCTGCCACATAAGTTTGAATATTTCCACCATATAGCTAATATCAAAACAGGTACCAACACACGCAAAATATTGCTGTGGTGCAGCCTGTTCATTGTTTTTATAAAGTCGAAGGTTAGACTCTTTAACCAGGTCAAAATTAACCATGTTCATATACAAAGTATGTAAAGTGTACATTTTACATACTTTGTGTATGAACATGGTTAATTTATTATATAAATATAGTCTAATATCAGTGAGACGTTGTAGATTTGACGGATCAGTTTTGCATAGATTTGTGTTCTGGAGTGTGGGGGGGGAGTGGTATGCATTTATGCAGTAACTTGGATAATGAATTAGAATTAATTTTAGGTAGAAAGCGATTCATTATCTAATCAAAGGTTGTAGACTGCAGGTATCTAGGTTTTGAGGTGAAAGGGGATTTGTCTCTGATTGGCTGACATCCATGGTATGACCCCACCCTACTTTCATTGGCTCCTTGGTATGCAAATGTGCCCCCCCCCCCCCCCTCCCCTCTCTATCTCTGGTGATGCTCCTTATGCACGTGGGGCTCATAAAAGCTCGAAAAGTGAAGGTGGAGCAGATCACGTGCTTTAACAACATTCATGCAGAAAACCATGCATCTACGGGACAAACAAAAAAGCAAACATCAAACATTGATTATGGAATAGCTGCAGAATATTTTTATTTTAAGTTATCTTTTGGCGGCCCTTGGATAGTTTCCCCTTTTGCCTGGTTGATAATCCAACCTTGCAAAAAGTGAGTGGAACAGAAAAAGGAATCTTGTTTTTTCCTTTCACTCTCACGCCGCACGTTAAGGCATGCTATCACTGGCTGACTGAACTGAGATACTGTATGTATGGGACACCACTTATTATTCCTGAAACAAAAGTAAATGTTTCTAGTCCGGTAACAGATTCGTAACCATTAACCTGCAATTGTTTTTGATACAAACTAGTTAACTAGTTCCAGCTTCTCAACCAATTGTGAGGATTTGCTGGTTTTTCTTTGACTTATGTGATGATGTGTGGCAATTTCAAGATGCAACCTTAGATTTGACAAAATTGTAACAGGCATTTTTCAGTATTTCGTGCCATTTTATGGATCAAATGGATTAATGGATTAATTAATGGACTCTTGTAAACACTGAGAACAACAGCATATGGCCACAATTCACTGAGTCAATAGGACAACTTCCTCTCCAGTCTGGAGGGTTTCTTTTGATCACCTTTTATCGCACTCTTGTCTAATCACCTCAGCTGACCACACGGGGGTCATAGGTCACTGGAGGAAAGGTGAGGGATCCGAGCAACTGCGTGAACTTGTTTGCTCTTGCAAGGGCACTCATTTAGCAAATTTCACGTTTCTGCTCACGTCTAATAGAAGCTACATGATAGAGAGACGTGTAAGACAAACGGGGTGCGTTCACCCACAATGTCGTTTTGTGTATTTTGTTGTAACAGCAAATACAAAAATCTAAAACTCAAAAGACTTGGTCCCCGAGCCTTTAATAACTCATTGATCTTGTCCATGGATCAGCTCATTGATCCATCAAGTCTTTGATTCAATCAGTCTTGCCACAAGCAGCCAATCAGGAGCATTCCTTCGAGCCATTCCAACCTTTGATTGGTAGATTAGCAGAGGTTACACATCACCTTGTAACAGAATCCGTGCGGGTGTTTTCGTGCCAGCGGTATATCAGTGCATCCTCCTCATTAAAGCGGAGTTTGGCGGTTGCTGTATCAGGGCAGCTGTAGTTGGCCGTGGAGCTGAAAAGGGAGCGCCACCGTCCCACCTGGCTGCTGCCTGTTATAGGTGAGTGGGAGAAGAAATTGAATAGGAATAGAAAAGTAAAGCACATAGAAATAGCTCTGCATTGTGCTTATAAAGGAGGTGGCGAATACATGGCCATCTGTGTTTACTGAAACCAATAGATGCCTACATGTAGTCTTGTGCAGGTTTTTCTGAATTAGAGGCTGGCATGCACTGTTACCTGATAACTGTGGAAGACTGGTTTTGTGGCACGTATGAACAAATACCTCCTTGACGGCGGTGATTCTTCAGAATTCCTCAAAACAGGAAACAGTTTTAAGAACATTAGCCTTTGAATCATATAAAGGCAAAATTATTTGTGAAGGTCACAAAATGTCTTCACTCCTGTTATACAGCAGCTATAAGTCGTATTGGAATGTGTTGTACATAGTGAAAGGTTTTTAGTTGGATTCATTTTAAATGCGAACTGGAAACCAATCCGACACTTGACAGGTTACAAACTAGAACGGAGCCTCTGAAGGGGAGTTAATATTATGATCACATTAAGGCACAATATGAAAAAAAGGAAAAACTTAAATGAGAATTCTAACTTCTGAAATAAGTGGTAGCAGTCTTCTTATTGCAAGTGAAACGTTTAATTCAAACGCAGAAATGCACAGCAGTGCCCAGTGAAGCCCAGTTCACACTCGGGGTTTTTGCTGCTGCAGCCGCACTTGGCCTGCTGTGACCAGTAACTTATGGCGGCTAATGTTTGTTAATGTTAGCAAACTTTATAGCTTTGGCACTGACATTACTAAGTCGGTTCACTAAAGATAGGACTCTCTGCTGCTTTTAGCATGAACCACGATCTCTTAATTGTAACCGTTGGCCACAGTTACAGTAAAGGCTCACTTTAATGCTAATAATTGTTAAAAAGAATGACTTTAAAAATACAAAAGATTTAACAAAAAAGACGGGGGCACCAAAATCCTCTCTTTATGAAGATTTTACGACAACAATTTACTTTTTGAATTTTGAAGGTTTATGAGAATTGAGTGGTTCCTTTTAGATGCTTTTCACATCTAAATTTTATTTTATATACTATTTTTTTCCCCTAGATTTTAACTTTTGCACAATTTATGTATTTGTCTTAGATGGTCTTTTTCTCATTTACCCCTGTGATTTTCTGTTTGTATTGTTAATTTGGGATTTGGGCCGAAGGACATTGTCTTCATCCTCAGGGTTCACATGGAGGTGGACCTGTCTCTGACTGATCTGTTTATTAAAAAAACAGCTCTCCTAGTCCGTCACCTCATCTGTGTGTGTGTGTGTGAGTGTGACCCCACTGAGAAACCTTGTAACACAAAAACATACACACACCATGATAATCTGACATACCTGCTGAACTTGTCTAGAGAGGATCTGGTAAATATATGATATATGATCTAACTATATTGTAATATGAGCCGCTATTATTCTAGCAACAGGCAGCCAGGTTTTGCCTTAGAGTAGGCTGGAAACACACTATTGCTGGTGGTTGACCTTGAGTGAGACATTGATTCAGGAACTTTAAAAAGTGCAAATGCTTTTTTATGTCGAGGAATGAAAGAAGGCATTTCTGTATTGGTACGGTTCAGTTGTACTGTGTAAGTGTTTTGACAAAGTGCACTCAGAACTAAAAAGCTATGAACTAACATGGCGTCACCCTGGGGGCCTATCATGGCTCCCTGCACCTGCCAAAAGTCAAACCTCAGACTCTTGACATTTACATGTGACATTTACTTGGTGTCAGGAGTCGCACACTAACCTACAAGGGGTGTAAAAAACATTACTTGCACTGTAAATAATGAATGAATATGGCCAAAACTGGCCATTAGAGGTTGTTACTTATTCAAACTTTTCAGGGGCTTTAAAACTCTTTCTTCTGTAGAAGATATTAACTGTAACTACTGGTAATCCACTGTGTTGTGTTGGCAACAAAGGATGGATTTTTGAATGAAATCTCAAGGCTATCACTATCACCATGGTCCAGACTGAAATACAGCTCTGCAAAAAATTAAGAGATCACTGCAAAATGATCAGTTCTCTGGTTTTACTATTTATAGGTATGTATTTGAATAAAATGAACCCTGGAAAAGTTGGAGTGGTCTCTTAATCCAACAACATTGATTGGACATTAACAAGAGTGTAAATCCTAATGCTTTTGGTCACCAACCAACAGGTGAAATATGGTTATGGCCAAATACATGCTTAACTATTACATTCCCTTCAGTAGTAGCTGTAGTTTTGTGCTAATTTGATGTGCAAAGTTTAGAATGCAGCTAGCGATAGACTAAACTAAGTTGCTATTACTTGTGAATAATACTACAGGCAACTAGAGGTTAGAATTGTGTAAGATTGAACTAATTACAGTACAAACAAACCACAGTAAAAGTAAGAAACCTCCAGAAATGATGGATTCAAAACTTTTGAAGTGATAACTGTCTTCTCTTGCTCTCTGTAGTTCCCCTTCTGGCCAGCATCCCTCCACACGCTCCATCCTGTAACACCCAAACACTCCTTCCTATCACATGCACACACACACACACACTTCACCTCAGGGCCACCAGAGAGTGCTCCGTGTTGTCAAGACACGCCCTGCTGCTACTATACCACCCCAGCATTCATCTAACACGCGCACTCACACACGTTTACCACTCCACCCTCACCCACCAACACTGGCAGCAGCATGCTGAGCCAGCAGCTCCTACGGAAGCTGTGGTTGCCAGACCTGGACGATGTCAGCCAGTATATCACGAGCATCTCCACCCCAGTGTTAGTCAGCATGGGGGCAATGGCTGTTGCGACAACCTTCTATATGGCAACACGACCCAAGGCCCTCTCATCGGTTTACGACCTCCGCATGCAGTCAGTTGAGGCTTCGGTAAGTTTAAGGGCAAAGTCAAGTATCGGAAAGGTTGCCAGTTTGGCTCATATTCAATTTGTAGATTTCAATAGTGCTAAAAGTTTCTAGCTTTGATTCAGCAACATGTATACACAGCTGACCTCAACAGTCAGGCTCTTGACTGCAAAAAGGGTGGGGTGTGCAGTCCAATCTAAGCACCATTCTAAGCAAGCAAAAGCCCCAAGAAAGCTGCTACAAACAAACTGGCACAATTAAAACTGCCAGGTATTAAGCATGATTCATGATTGAAGCCCCACTGTGCTCAGTTTGCTAGACAAAGAGGCAGATTTAGTATCGTAACCAACATTTTACTCACAAATGTGGCAAAAGTAATAAGTTTTGGTTCAGCACTACTACTCATCTAGCTGCACAATCAGCCAAACCGTAACTATCCAAGCAAGAGTCATGTGACTGAAACTGGTTTGGCAATTAGCGTAGGATCAGTCGACGCTTTCCTAAGCCATGCCTGTTTCTTTCTTTTCTTAGGGCGGCGAGTTGGCACGCAAATCAGTGCTGCTGAATGGAGACGGCTACCTGACACATTTCTACGACGACGCCAAAACAATGTACGAGTTCTTCCTCAGAGGAGCCAGAGTCTCCAGTAAGTTGCAAATCCACTTGCATAGTATTTTGAGCGGTATTTGCTTTGTTGTCGAGTCACTGAAAAGCCACAAAAAGCACTAAACTTCACATTCTGCTTATTAGATATTCAATTCAGTTTTATTTATATTGCACCATATAATAAGTTGTTTTATGACACTTCCCACCATGAGCAGCACTAGGCCTTAATGGCAAGGAAAAACTCCTCGAGCAGAACCAGAACTGGTTGGGTTGAGAGAGAGGAGAGAAAGGGATGCAGTTGAGTTAGTAACAAGCAATAATGGCACAAGAGTTCGTACAGACGGAGAGGGAGAGAAGGAGAGAGGAGCTCAGTGCATCATGGGAAGTCTCCCGGCAGTCTTGGCCAATAGCAGCATAACTAAGGGGGGGCTCGGGGCTCAGGGCTCACCTGTGTTAGGTGGGGCATGTAGTTTACTTTAAATGACTGAGCCACATCCTTTTACCATATACTTTACTGAACACAAACATCAGCAGCCGTCACTAGTTACCCCACAGCATCCTGCCACCACTTCAGACACTTGTTTTACTGCTGCCCAGAAAGAACCCTTTCCTAAAAATGTGCATGTCAGCGCCGGAACACACAGGGTAGGAAGTTGCAGTATTAACATTCTCATTGTTTTTTCTTCTGTCTCTCCCCACTCTTGTCGCTCTCCTTTCGTCCTTAAGATAATGGTCCCTGTCTGGGCTCCAGGAAGCCAAAACAGCCCTATGAATGGATTTCCTACAGAGAGGTAAGAGTCGCAGTGGAGCAGCTCACCATATAAAAACATTACGGCCTCCAGCTTGACAGCAGTGGAGTTGAAGGCTGCAGGTAGCGTGAACGTCTGTTGAAACACCGTGGTGGTGGTGTTGGTAAAAGGTAGGTTAAAGTTTAAGTGTCACAGGTTTTTATGAGGCAGGGACAGTCAAGTGACAAATGCCTATTGAGGTGCATTATGGGAAGTGCCTGGGGTTTGACCCGTACCAGGGTTTGAGTCAGGAAATCTCGACCTCCGCTGCAGAGATTTGGACCATTCAATGGGGCCACACTTAATAAGCGAACTTCATTATCTGCCAATTCAGTTTGTGTGTTACAGGGAAACATGCTGGTGATAAATGATTAAATGTATTTATTTAATCTAGCCTGTTACTTTCACTTAGTTTATCATTTTAAGCCCTGTATAACATTCCTGTACTGTTTCTACAAACACTTTCTATGAGGTTTTAGCGACCATAACACATTCAACAAAAATGTTTCTAATTTCTAGCGTCACAAGAATATTTTAACAGATCTGTTTGCTAATTGTCTTGTCACTGATAGTGAAACATTAATTCAGCTTGAATTTAATTGGGCTGAGGTGTTATTCGCAGATTTAACCAGTTAACTTACATTTAAGTAGTCGGTGACACTTAACTGATCGTAACAACACATGTGGTTGTTTGGTATTGGTACAATATTGAAAATCATAAAACATTACTATTATTATAACATATAAAACATATTTCTTATGCACTTATCTTTGATCTATGATGAGGTCGAACAAAGCTTAGTTTATGTAATCGTGTGTGTGCGTGTGTGCGTGCGTGTGTGTGTGTGTGTGTGCGCGTGCGTGCGTGCGTGTGTGTGTGTGTGTGTGTGTGTGTTAGGTAATGGAGCGAGCAGAGAACCTGGGCTCAGCATTTCTTCACATAGGACACTCCAAGACCACAGACTCCCACATTGGCATCTTCTCCCAGAACAGACCTGAGGTACAGACCATATTACCCACAGTGCCGCATTGCCTAGGAATTTGAGTCAAAATCGCATGCCGCCCGCCTCTGACTCGATCAACAGAGACAAACACAAATATTTTCAGATACAAACAATTCATCTTTATTCATTTTTATATTGAAATCACAATTTCAAAGAGTGCAATGTTCAAGTGCTGCTATTTTAATTATAACTTGCATGAAAACTATCTCCAGCAACAATGTACTCCGCTCTAGCTAAGAGCTATTTGATTTTGACTACATATCAAACTGCATAAAGTAGTCAAGTCATGATTATATGTGAGTAACATTGAGTCATTTCAAATATACTACTAATCTAATAGCTCAATAAATGTAAGGTAAATTTGTTTTTGTTTTTATTTGCAGTGTTTGGAATTTTTTGGTTCATAATGCCCCATCAAGTGGTTCTTATATTGCTGGAACACTGACGCTATCCTCCACCCATTCATAAACAAGTGTTTGTGTGTTAAAAATCTGCATACGGGGTCTTAAAAAGTATTATAAGGTATTAAATAAGTTTAGCAAAAATTAACACCCTTGAAAATTATTAAAAGGTGTTAATCTGCATTTTACAAGGTTTTAATTTTGGAACATAGATTCAGACAGACTGCCTAAGATTTAATTTTATTTATGGCCAATGTTGTATTTCTTAGGCCAAATAGAAATGTTTGCTACTGTGAGTGTGACTATTATTACTTTTAATGAACCTTGCCTTTGGGTTAGTCACTACTATTTATTTTATTGTTCCATCTGAATTAGATCAAACTTAAGACTGCTTTGCAATCTAAAAATAAATGTACTGTTATAGTACTATACATTTAAAAGAAGCGTGTAGTACAACTTTACAAGCATTTACTGCTTTCTGTTTTATTGCTTTCTGAATATCCTGTTTTTTGCTTTGCCTGTCAAAGCACTTTGTAAACTTTTTAAAGGTGCTTTTTAAGTTAAATTATTATTATTATTAACTTAGTCTGAAAATAACATATGGCCAGACTAATGCATGTAGCAGCTCTGCAAAAAGCCAGTGGACAAAGAGAGAAAATACAGCAAGAACATTTAGGGGAACATTTAGGGGTTTAAAGTGATTCACTTAACATATTAATAAAGTATCTATAAACTCAGATTTAGTCAAAAATGCCAAATTGATTCTCCTTCCATGCTTGTTTATGTGTGTGTCTGTAGTGGACCATCAGTGAGCTGGCATGTTACACCTATTCTCTGGTGCCCGTTCCTCTGTATGACACACTGGGAACAGAAACCATCGCCTACATCATAGACAAAGGTAAAGCACAGCAGCAACACGATGCAAACACTCCGGCACCCTATTACTTATTATAACTACCAATTAGCTGATTGGTCTGCTTGTGTTATGGCCGTTGTTTCCACAGCTTCCATCTTGACTATAGTGTGTGACGTGGTTGATAAAGTCAACCTGCTGCTGGACTGTGTTAAGGATGGGGAATACTCTGTGAAAACCATCATTCTAATGGAGACCCCCAGTGGCAACTTGGTCAGCAGAGGGCAACAGGCTGGAATCCACATCCTCAGCCTGCAGGAGATGGAGGTCAGCAGGCTTTTGTCAACACCTGTCTTTTCTTTTACTTAATCAGTTCTTCTGGGGTTTTTTATTTTTTCATTTCATTGTTTGCTTTCAGTTTGGAAATATTCTGTGCCGTTGTGTTCCTCTGTCTTTGGTTATTTTGTTCTATCATTACATTTTCTGCAGGCAACTTTATTGGTTTTGTTTCTCCTTAACATGGTCTATGTATTTATATTGTTGTTTATTTTTTGTTTTTTCTTTCCTCATTTGCCACCTT